>JARBWI010000380.1:0-229545 GCA_037576405.1 Campoplex capitator | reverse complement strand
AATCTTAATTGTTCAATAAATAGCTTCTCAATCGTCGTGAAATTTTTACACGACCTCCTGAATACTTTTTGTAAAAAACATACCATATTTTCAGAATTATATCATTACAGTCGAGACTTCTCTATAAGCCTGTTCGCTATAAGCCTCTTCCCCGCTTGCAGCAGGATAGCCACCCTGAAGCGTCTTCGAGATTGACGATTGACTACTTCCTATAAGCCTTGAACAAATATCGCACTTAACCCTCCGTTACACGTGCCATGAGCAAAATATAGATTCTTTCTTTGCTTTGTTTTTTTTTCACGAATAGCAATAATAAAAAATTGTTCATAAAATTTACAATTTCTTGCATAAACAAACGAATCAACATTGAGCTTATATGCTATAGTAGAGACGCTGAAAACACAACAATTGCTTCAGGCTCATAGCGAGTAGTCCGGCCAAGAATTCGATGGCGCTATAGTGGGGGGACCGTAATAACCGAAAAAATTTCCCCTACAGCTCCGAGACAGGCTTATAGAGAAGTGTCGACTGTAGTTCAACTCCTTAAGGGTTGAAAAGAACAATGATGATAAAATTCTAAAAATTTGGTTTGGTATGTTTTCATATGAAATATTCAACATGTCGTGTGAAAATTTCATGACGATTAAGAAGCTCGTTATTAAAAACCTAACATTTTGTTAAGAACAATTTTTTAAACAAATAAAAAAAAATTAATCAATAAACTTCGTTTTGTTTCCGTTGCTTTCAGTATATTGTAAAAAATGTTGAAATGTTGAGGGGTCAAAATAAATTATCGCATATCATTTTCTGAATTTTCAATTTTCAGAAATTTTCAGAATTGTTTCGTCATTTGCGATTTGGGACTTAACATCCTTAAGAATTGAGAAAACGAAAACTTGCTAAAAAAATGTATGTAATAATAGATAAAAAGAAACAAAATCTTGTGATCTTTAGTCTTTAGAAAACGAAAAATTTGTAGAAATACGGCAACTTGCAAATGATGTAAAAAACTGCTACAAATCGAATTATGCTCACAACCCAACAGTGAATGGACCGGTGCGAGAGAAAAATAATTTAGCGAAGAAATTTTGATTGAAAAAAGTAACTTTTCACACTCCGCAGGCTTATTATAATTATGCCAATCTTTTTCATCAGCTGGTTTATGACTGCAATGATACCAAACTTTATGAATTAGTTCACAGTAATTCTGAGTTTAGTCAGCGCAGTCAAGTAGCTTGATCAACCAACTATAAGTTGATAAATTTGAATCACCGGTGTACCTAAAGGTTTTATCGGTTGACCAATCGAAATGTGAATTCGACTGCAAAGCTGTAGCGTGTTGTCGATTAACTTATTATGGTATTTAGCGTCTTCTTCTTCAAGAGCGCTCTTTGTACCATAGCTACAGTTAATCATAAAGATACCAAGAAATAGATTCACAACAGTAGTACTGAAATCTCTGCCTATCTTTTTCATCGGTTGGCTTGTGACCGCAATGAAACCAAACTTCATGAATTAGTTCATGGTAATTCTAAGTTTAGTCAGCGTAGTCAAGTAGCTTGATCAACCGACTATAAATTGATAAATTTGAATGCCAGCGATACCAAAAGGTTTCATCGGTAGGAGCAGTCAAAACGTGATACTGAAATCTCTGCCTATCATTTTCATCGGTTGGCTTGTGACCGCAATGAAACCAAACTTCATGAATTAGTTCATGATAATTCTAAGTTTAGGCAGCGTAGTCAAGTAGCTTGATCAACGGACTATAAATTGATAAATTTGAATGCCAGCGATACCAAAAGGTTTCATCGGTAGGAGCAATCAAAACGTGAATTCAACTGCAAAGCTTGCAGCGTGCTATCGATTAACTTATTATAGTATTGAGCATCTTTTTCTTTTTCAAGAGCGCTTTTTGTACCAACTACAGTATAGCATGGCGACACCAAATAATAAATCCACAACAGTGGTACTCAAATTATCAGTATTAGTTCTAATAATTGTTTTGGATCTATTTTCAGTGTCTCCACACTGCACTACTGTACTTGGTACAAAAAACACTCTTGGTGTACCCTTGGGTTTTGGTTTGAGGGGTAATTAAGAAAATAACGAACTGAGCGAGGTGGTTGAGACAGTGGGCGCTTGAGCAAAAACTACCACTTGTTGTTATGCCTATAAATATTATAAAAAATATCAATAATTCTCATTACCTGGAATTAATGACAGGATTACGCAGGAAATTGGAGAACTGATCTGGAGACTTTCTTGGTACCCAAACAAGTGATGAAATAAAAATAGTGGACCTGTGGATGAATCATTTCATATTTTGCTATTATCTCAAACGCATTCAATATTATAGAAAACCAAGCGACATTGATTGAAATTGTATACATGCAGCAACTGTATTTTTCTCATTATTACCAAATTTTTTTTTTTTCAAATAGAATGAAAATTTAACTCAGAAGTGCTTGAAACATTGCATTGAGAATGAACTTCTCTCAAAATCTGACGAATGAATTCACAAATCAGTATCTCATTCTAAATTCTGAATCGTTGAATCAATCACTTTTGCAGACAAATATGAAAAGAATAAAATTGAAACTTTCATGCATGCATCAATGAGAGAACAATTGTTCTTCTAGTTTTGCAATCAATTCGTTTCAAATACAAAGGGAGAATAAATGTAATTATATTAACAATATACGAAAAATAAACCAATACTCACGAATTATAGATCCAATATTATGCACACAATATCGATTATACATACACAATATCTCGCAACAAATTGAAGATGATAAATAAACGATTAATCACTTATTGTCACATTCAACTGCGCAAATGCATATAATATCACGAATTTGAAAAAATGAAAAAACTCGATATTTTTATTCCCGAAAATGCGGAACGATTCACACGAGCTGTTATTTATTATAACAAATTGTCACCATAGCATAAAAAAAACTTGTATGCACCGAAACTTCATGTTTCAGTTCAGACTTTTCCCGATAGGTGATCATCCATTGGAAACAAGTGAGTAGCACTGGGCTAAAGTAACTGACTCAAGACGGTGCCGACTATCAGAGTGTTCTTCAATTGACCGAAATATTGAACCGATGGATAAACAATTAACATGTACCATGTCATCATTGATGAAGAAACCGACAGCAAATAGTTGTTTTATTAATCGCCCTCGGCGGCCAATATTGAAATCGGAGCCAACCTCGACCGCCTCTATACGGCTGACATAAGTGTCGTCTCCGTAAACTTTGCCAAACAATTTGAAATTGATAAGTTTAGTTGTCAATATAGTAATTTTGTAACTGAGGAAATAAAATTTGATTTCATTCCTTTGTCCCTCCCAGAAATTTGAATGAGTTGTAACAATTTGATTTCGCATGGAATCAGAAGTAAGAGTCCAGGGAGTTCGGGTTGATGGAAAGAATCCGAGATCGCTCTTTGAATTTCGTGGAAAGAAGTGCGTTTTTTCAGGAATTATTTCCATGGAAACTTGTTTAAAACTAAACTTTATGTCGCCTCTTCACATGGAAAAGACTTATTTTGTCAATAGTTTTCTTCTTTTAAACTGCAAGATGAACGTGGAACGTACAGTAGACGCAGTTAACGTAACTAGTTTACGTCGTCGGAGTAAAGTAAAGGTAATCTTAAGTAAACACGAAACCAACAAACAATCTATGAACAGGAACACAGTGAAAATGGGGAACCCCTACCGAGTTTCGTCATCGACTGACCACGCGTTACCAACCGATGGTATCTCCCTCGAAATTAATTAGATTGATGGATGATACTAGCTCTAACTTTATCTGATTCCGAAAACACATATCGAATTATTATTTTCAAAACTACTTACACGCACGCCCGTAAACTTGGCAGAAAAACCAAAACTTTTCTGATTTTTTATGACTCATAATATCTTATGGTGCTCGTTCATTGGTTATCCGAACCGCAATCAAAATGTTTAGTAGTGACTAGTTTCTTTATGACCAGATTAATGAAATGTAGATGCACGTTGGCTAATTGTAACCATTTTTTCATTTGGGCCGACGCACCGCATCGGCTCAAAAAAATTTATTTCAAGCTTTTTTTCTTGAAATTTTCTCAAAAATAATCAGAAAATAATCAGAATCTCGTATAATTAACCAGGCAACTTGGATTTTTACCACTTTCTCAAACAATATTGCTAGGTGGTAATGTAGTGGTCAATGGTAGCGTTATTGAAATGATTAGTAGTTTGTCGTTATTAAAAAATGATTAATTAACACCTCTATCATAAAGTTAACCAGCCAAAGTTAATTTCATGTGCAATGACTGCGATGATATGTTTAATCAATGTTGAATTGCTTGGTGGTTATAAATCGACAAGTTACAACCTTAGTTATCAGTAAAAGTCATGAATAATTTTTTTTTTCAATTCAACATTCAGTCAGCTGAAAAAATAAACCCAGTCGGCCAAATGTTTTTTCTTCAACTAATTTTATTTCGCTGACCGCTATTCTACAGAAAATCGCTTAGGGTGCTTGGCTGGTAATTAGTTTTGCTATCATACTGATTAAACATATATATATTAACTCCAAGGCAAGCGATAAAAAAAGCTCTGATCGACCGACTGAAAGATTCAATGGAAAAGTTTATAACTTTTCGGCTTAAGGTATAAAAAAAGATTGACGATAACAGATCCGATACACAGATTTTCAGAAACCTAATTTCTCGTGAAATCAAAAGTAACAATTTGAGGATTTGGGATTTGACGGAATTGACAGCTCTGGCTGTTCGCGATACCATAGTATTTGGGTATCCGGTATCGGTATCATGTGGTACTTTTTTATCCGAAATTTTTCGGTATCAATCCCGATTCGGGACCCACGCAGCTCCGGTATCGATACGAAAAATAATCGGTATCAATCCCGATTCGGGACCCACGTTGCTTTGGTACCGATACCAAACATATTCGGTATTGTAACGAACGCTTTTACCGACCGATATAAGCCGCTACGCGTCGGTTCGAGCTTCTAAAAAAAATTAGGAGCGGGTATGAAAGAAGCGTGAGAAAGACGGATGTGTATTTTGAAAAATAAATGCCAAGAGATTTTATTCAATTTAATTAAGATTTACAAGTGTTTTTCTGAATATTTCGCGTTTCGCGTCGCGTCCCGAAATATGGATTCAAACGATTTTTCTTATTATTTTTATTTTTATCTGTTTGCGATGTTTAATAGTCTCAAACGAGCAAGGAAACTCGTATAAAACAATAAAACAGTGCGGTTACTGTATGAAAAATCAAGGATTTTTCGTCTCGACAAATTTGTAATTTTTATTCGCTTGACAATAAATTATTTTTGTTTATTTCTTCTGTGTTTCGCATTTATTATTTCCGCACGCTTTATTTTAATTTTTAATCGCGTTTATTATTTCCGCACGCTTTAGAATAAGAAATCAAAAAATGTTTGAAAATAAAAATGTCCTGGAATGTCTCGCTTTTACTGCCTTTTTTCTGTGTTGTTTGCTTATTTGACGTAGATCAATAATCCAAAAGTGATTCTGATTCGATATAATAATAATTTGGATAATTTTGTAATTTTTATAAGTAAAAATCTTACCGCTGCCTTTTGGATTATTGAGATAATATTTTGCTTTATTTCCTCTCAATTTTTGTTTAATCAAATTTTTATTATTATTAATCCAAGAGTGAAATTCTTTTACAAAATTGATGGTTATTAATTTATTATTATTGATTCGATATAAACTAAACTCTTACCGCAGCCTCTTGGATTAATAATTTCAATAAGACTTTTGACTAACTCGGATAATTTTAATCAAACTTGAATTTAATAAAAATATTTAATTTAATCAATAAAATAATTCTTCCCTGTTTCTGGCAAGCATAAAGAAAAAGAGGTAATAAAAAAAAATATAAGGAAAGCGTGAGTCAGGCTATGGGCTCTAAACGTCGCCGAATGTCGCCGATACCCCTCCGCCACACAGGTAAGGATGCAGACCACAGGCTATGGGATTGAAACGTCACCGAATCGCTCCGATACCCTGAGCATCTGCTAGGTTAGGTAAATTTATGACCACGGGCTATGGGATTGAAGCGTCGCCGGGTCGCTCCGATACCCCGTGCATCAAAAATTTCGGAAGAGGAAGAATAGGTGTGACCCTGGGCTATGGGATTGAAGCGTCGCCGGATCGCTCCGATACCCCAGGCATCAAAGGAATTAGGAAGAAAGGTTTTATGTTTTGCCAGAACCAGGGAGAGAGAGTCTAGAGCTCCTAGTAGGTCCGAGTCAGTCTGAGAAGTCAGAGGAACTGCTCCTGAGAGCGGTCGCGCAGCGACTTTTATACCCCACTTTTCCCTCGCTTTCGATGCGCCGCTTAATTTTAATCTCGAACCCTATACCGCGCATGTTCTATTTTTTCATTCGCTCTGCACGCTCCCCACTACTCATTCACGCTCTCACATTCGCTCGCCGCTACCCCCACTCTCGCTTCCTTGGATGCGCGAAAATCCGTTTTTTATGTTTTTCAGCTTTATTTGTTACAATTTTCATGTCAATAATCTCCAATTATTATTATTTTATCAATTATTGAAGTATTTTTCGCATTAATAAACAATTAAACAATTTTAAAAACAATAAAATTATTACGAGTTTTCTTCTCGAATCGGTCATTGCGCATGCGCCGTAATACGCATTTTTATTTATTCGAAGTTATTTAAATTTTCAATAAAATTATAAGTCGCGCTTATTTTGGTTCGATTCTTTGATTTTTTTCTGAAATTTAAAGCCTAATTACGTTAATGAGCGATAATTTGATGAAAAGAAATAATAAAAATGAAAAGAATAATTTATTTGATTTTTTCGACGCTTGGCGGCGTCGGTAACGCTCGCGTCGGTAGTCTCGGCTTTTCGTTGCCGATGCCCAAGATGGCCGCCGCCGGGACGAACGCGCGCGTCATTGTTGTTGTCGAGCGAAAAATGTCGGCGATCGCGCCGTCGCGTCGTACTCACTCGCGTTCGGGATAGTTATTCGGTCGAAAGTGAGTGTTTCGTTTCAGTATATATCCCGATTTGGAACCCACGTTGCTTTGGTATCGATACCAAACATATTCGGTATACATCCCGATTTGGAACCCACGTTGCTTTGTTACCGATACCAAACATATTCGGTATATATCCCGATTTGGAACCCACACAGCTTTGGTATCGATACGATAAATGATCGGTATCAATCCCGATTCGGACTACGCAGCTTTGGTATCGATACGAAAAAGAATCGGTATCAATTTCGATTCGGAACTCAACGCAGTTTCAATCAAACCCACGCAGGTAACGACACGATACAGAATGAATATAAATCCCGATTCGTAATCCACTCAAAGACCAGCGCCGCTGCATGTAGAAGCTGAAAAAACCACATCATCCGAGGGAGACTCGAACCCGGGACCCTCGGAGTTCGAGTCTCGTGCGCTATCCACTACGCTACCATCATCTTATGTCCAAGTAATAACGGAACTCATATATTAACCATGATTCGGAATTTATATATAAGTCTCGAAGTTTCTTGAATACAAGATGTCAGATAGCGTAGTGGATAGCGCACCAGACTCAAATTCCGAGAGTCCCGGGTTCGAGTCTCCCTCGGATGATGCGGTTTTTTTTTCAGCTTTTACATCCAACGACGCTGGTTTTTGCGTGGGTTCCGAATCGGGATTTATAACGATTCTGTTTCGTGTATCAATACCAAAGCTGCGTAGGTTCCAAATCGGGATTCATACCGATTCTGTTCGGTATCGATACCAAAGCTGCGTGGTGTCCGAATCGGGATTGATACCGATTCGTTTTCGTATCAATACCAAAGCTGCGTGGGTTCCAAATCGGGATATATACCGAATATGGTTGGTATCGGTAACAAAGCAACGTGGGTTCCAAATCTGGATGTATACCGAATATGTTTGGTATCGATACCAAAGCAACGTGGGTTCCAAATCGGGATATATACCGAATATGTTTGGTATCGGTACCAAAGCAACGTGGGTTCCAAATCGGGATGTATACCGAATATGTTTAGTATCGATACCAAAGCAACGTGGGTTCCAAATCGGGATGTATACCGCATATGTTTGGTATCGATACGAAAGCTGCGTTTGAAATCGGGATGTATACCGATTTGTTACAGTATGAATACTGTCTTCTGTCAAATCGGTATTGATACGGACACATTTCGGTTAAAAATGTACCAAATGATACGGTATCGCGATCAGCCAGGGAGAACATCGCATTTCAAAGTTCAAGATTTCAAAGTTCAAGAATAAGATTTTTTTTTTAGGAATTGATTACATAGAAACTTGTTTTTTACTAAAGCCTATGATAATATCTTTATCACGATAAAACTTATTTTGGCAATGGTTTTTTTTACAGGATTATTAAACGAAGAAACTAAACGTAAAACGTAAAATAAATTATTTACGTGAAGTATAGCAAAAGTAAAGTAAAAAGGAACATCACATGAAACCAAAAAATAACGTGGTTAAAGTAAAAGTAAGGTGAAGTAAACGAAAAACCAATGAACAAAATACAAGAGGAAATACATGACAAAGTGAAAACGGGGAATCCCTGCCGCGTCCAGACATTTACTAACCACTTCTTACCGACCAATGGTAACTTTCTTGAAAATAATCAGATTGATGGACGCCACCGTAAGGAAGAAAAATATAGTTTTTTTTCAAATGATTAAAAGAGCTTTGGTATGAGTGATGAAATGTTATCATTTAGTTAAAGTTTACACAGTACATTCTTTGACATGTACTGGATGTCCCATCCAAATTTTAAATCGATCGTCTGCACCGTTTTTGTGAAATCAAATTCACATGGCAAGATGCCTACGGTCATTGGTGAACAACAGTATTACGCCTGGAAAAGTGAAAAAAATGTTAAAAACTTGTTGAAAAACCGGCACACAACAAATTATTACATAATTCCTGAAAATTAAGTAATTCTTTTGCATCGTTTATGAATTATTCCTTATTCATCAACGAAAACGGTGAGTTTTCACCGATCAACCAAAAGAACAGGCTTTTTTCCGTTTCCGGACGAAATACTGCTATGTGAAGTTGGCGGTTTACTTAGAAACAATTGAAGTGTACAAAAACTCATTAACCGTTGACGAAGAACATTATTTGATGAACACCTGTTGTCACGGGATCATGTAAGTATTTCTTCCTTGTAGTCCCTTGTAGTCCGCAAATGTAATTTTTATTTATTGATAAATATCCAATTCGTAGATATAATACGGATTAGTAGTACCCTGATAGAAATTCGTGCAGTCTTCATTAAGAATACTGTGGCGTGCAGTCACCGTGGCGTCACTGTGCCGCAAACTGGCTATCAGGGTATTTATTGCCGTAATTGTAAAAATTAATTTGTTCTTATTTTTCATTTCAGAAAATGGACAACTTAAATAAGCAAATTGAAAGTCTCGATGTCACTGACGGTGGAAATCCAACAGAACCTCCATCGCTAGGACCTCCACCGCCAGGGCCTCCACCGCCAGGACCTCCACCGCCAGGACCTCCACCGCCAGGACCTCCACCGGCAGGACCTCCACCGCCAGGACCTCCACCACCAGGACCTCCACCGCCAGGACCTCCACGAAGGCCACCAACAGGGCGTACTGCTGGCCCGCAGGATGCTATTGATCAGCCAATGAATCGTAAGTATACATACAAGACCGGCTTAGAATTACGTCCTTTCCCTTTAAATTATTATTGCAAATTATGTTTGTTATTTTAGAACGAGGCACGCGAGCTGGGTGGAGGGCCCGGGAGAATTTGCAGCTGCAATACCTCCACCGCCTCCAGTTCTTGGCCTCCAAATCCTTGGCCGGTCAAGCTTTGCGGGCCAGACGTGTACACAGGGCATGGGGTCGTGACAACCGGGGTGGTCGTGGTGGTAACCGGGGCGGTCATCGTGGCATCCGGGGTGGCCGTGATGGCAACCAAGGTGGTCGTTACAACCGGGGTGGTCGTGGCAACTGGTGGGCTGGCCGTGGCAACCAGGGCCGTGTATAAAAAATAATTAATAATAAATAATAAAAAACATTTCATATTCATATATATATATATAATAATATATTATTGTTTTGTTCATTATCAACCTTTCCTTTACATTTTCCTTTATTATATACATTCTCGCAAAACCACATGGATGGATAAAATCTGTACCACCTAATCGTTACCAAAAAAATTGTCGGCCAACAACAGGCTTCTTGTCATTCAGTGATTTTTTTATAATTTAGAGATCGATTATAGGCTTTTTCCATATACAACAAGAGCATCCAAACTCAGCGGTTCAATCTACAACAAAAAAATTTGTTTTCATGTTTCATGCTGTGATGCTGTGACTTGAAAATATTGTAAAGAAATCATGGGCAATAATTCAATTCAAAAACGTATGATATGTATTGAATAATAAATAGAAAAAATGCCCTCAATCCTACCTGTGAACTTAAAGGTTTTTGAGCCTCAATACTTGCTGACCGCTGTGCTTCGAAGCAATCTGCATGAAATGACCGATCTATACTGTAACAGTAGACTGTTGATGCAGTCCGCTGACCTACATCGACCCTGTCTATCAGGAAACCTGTGAACAGAACAATATTTATAATATGATAATAAATTCAACAACAAGTTAATTCAGGAGATTGTTGAAGGGATAAATCAAGGAAATTTTTCTCACAATTGGAGTAAAATAAGAAAGGATATATAAGAGGAGAACGAGGAAAAGAGATATCAGCCTATATTCAAGCCTATAATTGATACTTGAGGAGTCAAGGTGATAAAGGCCAGATTTAACCACGCTCGAGCCCACCAGTCAAGGAATACCCTCAAACTATGCGAACGACTTACGTGAAAAGTTGAGTTTGGGTGTTCCGCACCGAGACAATCCACAGACCAATTTTGTCAAGATTCGACTCCACTCGAGCTTGCTAAGTAAGGTAAGGAAATCTCTTCACAAACTTAGCGACAGCTCCTGTGGACTAGTCGAATTTTGACAGAGTAAGTGAAGGGAGAATTTGTTTATAGATATTGAAAAAAATACTTACAAATTTTTATTTGCTCCATCTGTTACTCCGTCTCTAATTTTTTTGGTGATGGAAACTCCTCGTCCGCACACAGCAACTGAATCTGCCAGGGGATTTCAAAATGAATTAGTAAAAAGAAATAAAGAATATGTTTTTTAATACAATGAAAAACTCGAGTAAAGAAATGGATTTAAAAAATTGAAGAAATTGAAAGAGAATAAGGAGAATAAAGCAACGTCATTTTGAAGCAGGCTCAAAAATAAGAGATCAACACTTTTAACGAGCTGAAAAGTAAACTTTAGTGGAAATTTTAAAAAGTAAATAAAAAAAAAAGATTTGTAACAGATCAATGTGTCACAAAAGGATGGGAAATATAAAAAAGAGGTATTAAAAAGGAGACATTCAAAGAGAAATCAAGGTGTTTACATAAGGAAACACACCGAAAAACATCACCATATTTGTATCTCAATTAAATTAATTCCAACACTTTCGACGAACGTTGCACACACCAACACCTACAACAAACACTCGCGAACCGAACTGTCATTGCGAAAAACAATGAAAAGTTGTAAAATTCAATAAATTGGATCACGTAAAACCGAAACAGTGCGTCGTCACCGTATGAACACGGGCGCAGCCATCTTGATACTTTTTTGACACCTCCGTGAACTTAGCCGGACAAGTTGAACTTTCAAAATTTTTAAACAATTAAATATATCTGTCGGTACTCGTTCAATAGTTATTGTTACTGTAATCAAAATATTTAGTCATCACTAATTATTTTATAATTAATAATTAAATATTTAAATCCGCAAAAAACCGTTCAGTCGTTGTAGTGGTTATGATAGCGACCGAACTGTCACGGATAACATCGAGCCACGGGGATTTACAGTGCAGTGATAAATTACAGAACGCGGCACCAGTTTATTGAAGTTCGCGTTATTCGATTATAATTGATTAAAGAGTTTGCCGTAAACGGACATAAGGAAAAAAGCATGAAAAGCTTTGCTATTCCTTACGTTAACCTCGTTTTTGCATCTGTTGTTTTCGGGAAGACATGTCAAAAACCACAGGTTACCGCTTCGGCATACATCACCGAAGATGCAACTATTCTTACGAACGTCGCATTCACCACACAATTCACGTTGAAATGCAGCAACGGCGCCAAGAATATCTCGCTCTATGCTGAAGTTGAGGGTAAAGCATTGCCCGCTGTGAGGTTAAGCGTCGACAACAAGTATCAGGTAAACTTATCGCAGAATCTTGCTCCAGTTCTCGAAAAACCTATATCTTCCCCATTCTTTTCGTTCTTATACAAAAAATTCTAACGTGTCAAAAACCACAGGTTACCGCTTTGGCATACATCACCGAAGATGCAACTATTTTTACGAACGTCGCATTCACCTCACAATTCACATTAAAATGCAGCAACGGCGCCAAGGATATCTCGCTCTGTGCTGAAGTTGAGGGTAAAGCATTGCCCGCTGTGAGGTTGAGCGCTGACAACAAGTATCAAGTAAACTTATCGCAGAATCTTGCTTAGCAAAATGCGAAAGCTTTGTTTGATAATGGAGCAGCGACGAGCAAAGAAGAAAGCTCAGCGTCAATGGGCAGCGGTGACACGTAACCCTGGTATGAATCACGACCCGAACACGTTGACCTCAGGATCGGTGAGTGGGCCAAGCGGCAATGCCAGCGAGTCACAGAATGAATCGGAGCTGCAGCTTGCAGTCCAGAACCTGTCGTAGCTTGAAATATTTTGACACTGAACGGCACCGGGGAACGGATATTTTTGTATTACTGAACGAGAGAGCGACAAGGGCACGATGAACTACGAGACGGTTGGCAGCAGCACAGAAAACGAGTCGATATTCGCTCTCGAAAATCAAAATCCTATCAACATTGAACTCCATGGATGGGGCGTCAATATGCCCGGGGCTGTACTCGAATTAACGGGTTGCCAAAATGGACCTATTGATCTGTTCAATAAGGGTTTTCGGAATATTACCGTTTGTAGTCATACCGGGAACGTAAGTTAAAAAAAAAAAATTATTCGATTATTTACTCAATGGATAAAAGCCTAAATTTAACGGTCTAAAACCTCTTGAAAATGCAATAAAGTTCGTTGACTTCTTTGGATACTAATTCAGATATTTTAAGGGTGAGAAAAAATGTATTTCTTTTATATTTCAATGGACCAAAATTAGTTATATTGTATGTTGGTATTGCGGCATTAGCCGGAACTCCACAATCAAAATCAAAATGAGTTATAATCAATGAAAACATGTCGTTGCATCCGTTGTGAATCGTGAAAGTGATAGAATAAAAAAATTCAGGAACAGTAGGATCAATATTTCAAAAACCCGAACTGTACATTCAAGTATTGTTTTTTTATTGCAGCAAAGCGTCAAGCCTGGCTACCTAGCGATATTCAAATTCGAAGTAAAAGCACCAATGGTTGAAGAGGTCACGATCGTGGGTGATGTTTTTGTGCGTACGACTTATGAGAGATTAACAGTGCCGGTTTATATAAGAGTTGCTCATGGAAGAATATCACGGAAAAAATTGACTTTCACCGATTGTTTTCCGGTGAGTCCAGTAGATAAAAATGATCCCAACTTGCTCATTTATTATTAGTACCATAAATGATTATTTATCGTCGCAATAAAAATTGTCAAAAGAGAATTGAAATTAATGGCGAGCTTCAATATTCCAGGGATCCATTTGCTTGCAACAAGTTAAAAAAATACACTCGACGTTAGCACGACCAATGGAAGTTACGTGTATCGCACCTGTTCATAAAGACAATAGGGTAAAATATATTGCTCGTGAGGAGTCTTCGTTACCAATAATATCGAAAGGAGAAAATCACATTGGTGCAATTGAAATCGATCCATCGGTTTCTTGCAAACAACAATGTTACCTTGGATTGTCAATGAATACAAGTGGTAAGAACAAAATTTGTAATTTCGTAATATTTAGAACACGAATCTAATTAAGGGGGAATCTGTTTAAAATTGTCAATTTGTGGAGGTTTTTTCCAATTCGATTTTTTCGATTGATCGCTGCTAACCACAGATTCTTTTCGAACATTTTTTGATTGCTATTAACAAATTGGAATATTGGTTTCATTGTCAATATGTTCTTGCAGAAATATATTTGTATCATCGAAATATCAATTACATCTCCTAATTTAGTATTTTATCGAAAATTGATAACTATCGATTCTGATTAATTCAGAATATGACTTTTGTATATTTATATTATTTCGTATTTTGATTTATAACTACAATGCAATGCCACGGCACTTGCAGTTGTGGCGATTTTTGTTAGTATTTTTCGAATTATTAATTTATTGTAAGTTTTCGAAAATAGTCGTCCACAGTTTTATTGGAGTGGATAAAAATCCTCATGATTCATAAGTTTCACCGAGTTTCCTTCTTGACATAATGACAGATCTGGAACGTTTTTCTTTTTTTTTCAGCTGGCAGTCAATAACTGAACATAATGAGCCTATCGCATAGAGATTCAGATTTAAACTCACTGAATGCTCGATACACTCGTTACTTGAATGCGACAGGAGGGAGCAGTTCTTGGGACAATATAACGATGCGTTTAGATACGACGAAAGTTCGTGGCCACAAATTTTTCGTCAATATAAAGTTATAGTGGCCAAGTCTGTCGGCTCGAGCAGCATGAAAAACGAGAGTCTGTTCACTTCCCCATTGACTCAAATCGGCAATACTTCGTACAGAATCATAAAATTGTTGTTAAGTTGGTAATGGATCAGACTTATCCTCAGGGTATGAGACTTTATCATTCACTCCCCAATAAGTGAGCATCGTCGTTAGTTCTTTGTTTCTTAACGAGTTCATCGGAGCAGTAGTTCAATTTCAAGTTTAAAACTCAAAACTTTTGTCATTTATGAAACTCAGGTTGAAGCCAATTTGTATTGAGTGTCCACCAACGGTTGACGGCGAATTCAAATTTAACGAGGAGGAAGACCGAGCATCCTTCGAGAGACAGTGGGATGTTACGACCGCTCAAGGGTCCTTGCCGTTGTACGTTAACCCTGGAGAAACGCGCAGCGTTCGTCTCTCCTATTCCCCAACTGCGGCTGCATGATCCTCGGAATTGTTATTCATAAGGATATGACGATACTAGAAGTCATACGATTAATCAGTAGAAGTGAACACGCAAAATTCAAATTCGGCAATCGGAAACCCGGTTCCACTACACCGCTGCTCTTCGAGGTCGCGGAGAAGCATCTTAAAGATTCCGAACGAAAGAACGTTTGAATTTTCATTTAAAAAATCAAATCATTAAAAAAATCAAATATAACATCGGATTCAGATATTTCACCATTAATTCAGCTTCTTTTACAATATTACGAATATTTAATTCCAAAATTTACGATTTCAACAGTTATGAAATAATGATTCTATCCAATTATTTTTTTCCATATACCAAAGTAGTCTAATGTTTTATACATTTATGGTAAATTTAAATTTATCTTTTCAAAATTTAACGGAATACGAATCGCGAGAATTTGACAGTGGCCAAAAGCCTCGAAAAATTCAGCTTTATAACTTTATGAACATTGATCTCAGACAATTTTTTTTTGTTACGTGACATGCGATCGGTGATTCGTCTGCGTACGATTTTTTTTGAGAATATTCTCGCTTTTTCAGAGTTATAAAAAACTACGAAAATTCATAAAAAATCGGAATTTTCGCACATATTATTTGCAAAAGCTTTTCAAATTTCGCCTCCAAAAAGTAACAGGCAAACCAATTGAGAAAAAAAGTTGAAATTCACAAAGTTCCTTACAATATCAATAATTCAGCATAACGAAACAAAAATCTAATTATTTGCCGAGAAATTGTTTCTCTGAATGGGTTGATCATAATTTTTTAAACATTTTATTTTGCTTGCTAATATCCGCAAGGTTTCAAGACTTGCTGGAAAATTTTAGACAAACGTGAAAATCTTTGAATCACTGTATCAAATAAATTTTGAAACTATGCTAAATCTGTCAGACTCACCGAAAACATTTGATAGAACTGCATTTTACCAACTTATTTTATTCACTTGTCGTTCTGGTTAATTGTGAGCCGAGACGTAATCACACTGTGCCAAACGGTGTGGCCAAACGTCGAGAGTCGTTGACCGGACGAAACTTCAACAAATATTTCAAGAGACCTCGTAAATCATAATGATTAAGTTTCACTGTGCCAAACGGTGTGGCCAAACGTCGAGAGTCGTTGACCGGACGAAACTTCAACAAATATTTCAAGTCACAATGAGCCTCGTCGTTATAATCATAATGATATCCTTCGCCGAGATGTAAACAAAATAAATTGTATTTATGAGTATGAATGAAGATAGTGTATGCTAAAAGTATGCCAAAAATTGTGGCTTGTTTGGAAAATAAAAAATTTCTCATATTCAACTTTTACCCTTAAATTTGATTAAGTTTCATCATTTCTATAGTGTAGCATCAATTACAAAAGTATTATCGTAGATATATAAAAAATAATAATTTTTTAAAAATAATCTTTGAAACAGGCACTCGGTTTTGTCTTCTATATATACATTGCAATTGTCCCATGAATGATTCCTAATCAACTATATATGTATGTATAATATTGCTCCTTCTCAGTTGCAATATTCGTCTCGCAGAACGTATATTTTTTTTTGTATCTTCCATCTGTACAGTTCTCAATACGATCATATTTCTCAGTATGAGAGTAACGATCTATGGATATCCTTGCTCGTAGATGTCCAAAAACGTGGTTAGTTTGAAAAACACAATTTTTTAAATACATTTCATTCATCAAAATCATCGATTGGTCCAGTCAATTTTTAGTGAGCAAAAAAAATTTTTAATTAACAATCTCAAAGAAATTCTGTGAAAAATAAATCTTTTATAATTTTTGCTGTAGCAAGATCCCCATATCGATCAGTTTTTGTTAAATATTTTCTTCTAGTGCCTTCTATGTATGATAGACGTTCGTGAGTTTTGCCGAAATTAAAAGAAAAAACAAACTAAATAAAAATTTTTTCATTGTCAAAGATCGGTCATAACGGAAATATTTTCAGGTCTCCGAAAATCAAAACATATCAGTGATTAAAATTATCTTCACTATTGAATATCTACTAAACCAAAATAAAAAACAGTTCTAGTAGCAAAAAACCACGGATACTGTTGGTTTTTTTAAATACACTTTTTGAAAAACTGCATATTCATATAATCCTCATAATATTGTCGATACTGCAATAACTCGTCTTATTATTGCGTAAAATTTTATCTTTTTTCGTTTCTTTTACGATCAACAAGCTAAATCAACTTCGTTCAATATTTATATATATATGTAACACATGTTTCAAAAAATAGAGCTCATCTCGTGTCCGTTATACTCGTACTTTTGCGGTCACTCTTTGGTATCGGTCGAAAATGCAAATTAGCGCGTATACGTAAACTTATTACATAATCGATATATAAAATGTACGATAATCTTGAGCAGCTCGAGAATTCTTAGTCGCAGACTCAAATTTCTCGACCTCGGAAATTTGAATACATGGAATATTTCAAGCCAAATCTCCAATTCAATGACCGTCATTTTTTTAAAATTTGTTCCATCATATTATTTTGTCATTATCGTACTTTAGAAAAATACATAAATTTTACAATTTCTAAGATAGAATTTAAGTTGACCATTTTAATAATGAATTCTAAAATATGAAAATTACGAGAAATCACAGTTTTCAAATTTCTTTACCGATTATTTAAAAAAAAAAAAAAAAAACCTTACAAACGACGTTCGTACGTGTTTCAAACGAAGTTGAAAACAAAAAAGCATATCGGGAATATGGTTCAATTATTATCCTACTATACAAAAAAATTGAGCCAAGTTTACGACAGATTAAATTTGGACGGTGTTGCTGATCTCAGAGACTTAATTGAAGGCAAACAAATAAAACTCACATTAAAACAAAAGAGTAATGATATTTGAATAATCGTAGGAAAAACTGCGAATCCTCTAAAATTTGAACGTCAAATATCGAAAAATGTTCAATCACAATTTACATTGTCATTAACATTGTTGATTGAGCTGGTAATAGCTGGTAATAGCGTGAGCCACGCTATTATTGTCGTATCGCACCACGCGAGCATTTCATTTATATACTAAAATTCGCTTGCCTCTTTGATAACAGCGCATCAAGTATAAAATCGAAGAAAAAAAATAATGAAAGAATACAACAACGGTAAATCATAAATTCGTTTTTGCTCGAATTAAGTAAACGCCCATCTAAAATATCGTACTCGTAATACATTAAGTTTAATTTAAGTAACGATTTTCCAACTTTCTCCGGTTTGGAAAAAGAGGCATTTGACAAAAAAAAAGAAAGAAATGGAGAGATGTGGCGTTCGTTTGTTTTTGCCTAACGATAAACTAGGAGAGCGGACGAGGTTCGTCGTCAGGTTACTGAGAATATAGGGTACGACACTTGCGACGCTCGCCCTGCCGATGAGGCATACAAAAAGATAATCCTCCAATACTCGAGGATTTCTCGAACGTAGGGGCGCCAGTCTCAGGAGTAGCCGTGGTAATAGTTCCGAGCCGACGCGTTGTTGCAACTCGTTCCACGCTGCCTCTTGCCTTCGACTTTTTTTCGCCACGAATCAGCCAATACGTTATCTAAAAATCGAATAAATTCAAGATTATGATAAGACGAATAAACGCGCGTTCACAGGTTGGCAATAAGTATCTGTCTTTCGATTCGAGAGATTTTTTCAAGGCGCATTCACATCTAAACTAAAACATAAAAATTGTCAGGGGGGTGCTTTTTTTTTCAAGAAATTTGATGCGCTACAAAACTCGTCTCGTGGACTTTTGCTGTCTCGCAAACCGTTTCGATAGTATATGCGATGAAAGGTCACTTTTTATTTAATTCTACAAATTGATTCGCTTTTTTTTTGACAAGTAAAAAACTGATCGAACCAACCCTGATTGACAATTCGGCAGCGGACATGATTTTATATTCCAAACTATCAATCATGCGAAACTGAATAATTTCGAACACAATAAATATGGCATGAAATTCAAGCTGAACAAGGTTTATCACTCACCGGAACTGACGTGCGTGAGACTTTTTAAATAAGCGTATTCCATTGAATCAACTTGAAATTTGTGCAACGAGCTGATACAGTCTTGCAATCGACATATGTGTTCCGTTATCAATTTGACTGTAGTGGCGGTAATTTTTTCTTGGGCGATACTCGCTTGCAAATTATTTATTATCGACGTTAAAGTACTGGGCAACAACTGACTCCAAGAGCTTCGTACCAGAGTCGTTTGTACATTGGACCTGAATGGATTTTAAAAAAAATCATATGTACGTGTAAATTGAAATTGGCTCCAAACATAGAATAATATTTTTGTCGTTAAAAATGTATCAGAAGTCTAATTCAATATAAAATGGAGCATTGAAAGTAAAAAACCTTATGGTAAAGCTTGAAAGGCTGGTATTCCTCTGGCCCAATGAACCGAGAGAAACAATAATCTTGCGGCACTCTCACAAATGTAATGTATCGAAAGATATGCGAGGGCTGAACTGGGAGCTCGGAGCTCAAAAAGGCGTGTGCCTTTCAAATAACAGTAGTCTCGTCCACTCTTCTTGTGGTTCGGCTGATCTGTTAACACTGTTGAAATTGAAGAAAATCACCCGCGCTTGCGATCTGTGAACAAACACTCTATTGAAAAAAATGCTGTTTGAAGGATTTCAAAAATTATCATCGTCATATATTCAGGCAGGCAAGTCTTCGTTTTTATTATATATCAAATTCAATTTGAGAATTATTCAAATACATCATCGTTCAATTAATAATTAGACAATATTTCTCTCTTTGTGTTCAATGAATCCGAAGATTTTTCTGAATCCATGCCAATCTTTTCAAAATTTGTTTTATTACGTTCACTTTTTTTTCGACAATTGAACTACAACATACGCGGCGAATTTAAACACCAAATACGTCCCAAATTACTGCAACATTTTCGAAATCTTGAACAAACCGAAGAACGTTTTGAAAAGATGCAAAACATAAGTTATTCAGTAATTCACTAAACAATTGAGGTTCTTTTGCCGACCTCAATTTCTAGAGTTAATAAACAAAAAATGCTGAATGGAATATTTTTCGAATTTTTGTCAAAGTTTCAACGAAATGCTTTCCGGAGAGAATCATTTCATAGTGATTTCACTCACGATGTGATAAAAGTTGCTACAGCTGATTATAAAATGACAATCAACAGTAGTCACCTTGAATACTTCAGGATATGTTTAATACCCGTAAGACTATAAGATAACCACCGCAGGACCATCCATGAAGGGCGACTCGATCGAGATCGATGAATCCAGTTTTTTCAGCTAATAATCTAAGCATCTCAACCTGATCGCTCAATTTGACGGTGCCCATTTTCTTTCATAAGTGGCTGTCGAAGCCAAGGCCTCGATTTTCAGAGCCTCTCGAATCTATGAACCTTCTGCAACGAGCATGTGAAATCGGAAGTGTCTCATTCCCTGCGAAACAAGAAATCGAACAGTGAACGAGAAATCCGCGTTAAAGATCGTACAGATAATGGAAGATTGGCCAATCATACTTTAATGTTTTTGTGACGAGCTAGACATCCAAGCTGCCATAAATTTGCAATACAGTTGGAGAAGATACTTGACGGGACGTTGGGAATTGTGAGGTTTGAAGATCATTGAGTATATCGTATCACCGGATGTAATTTTGTGGTCGTATATGCTTGGAGCAAACAATTCAGTTTATGGAACTGTCGGCTCGACAAGATACCCCAGCCCTGTTAACGTAATGCCATTCACGGTTCGACCAGTCTGCGTTATTCTGAAAACTTATAGTTTTGAAACATAAAAAAAAGTTACAAACGCCACGTAGAAAGACGGTATTGAAGGAGAAAAAAAGAAAAGAAAATTAGAAAATGTGTAAAGAAGACGTTTTTGCAACCTGATACGATGGCGAGGTTTTGATCAAACTGTGCACCGTCACCATCATCGAGCAATCTATGTTGGAATGTTGTTGGATATCACACGTGGTTGCAAATAGGCGCTGTCCAAACGGTCAAGCGGCTCCTCGACTACGTTTCTTAGCCCTTGATTCACCTGGTAAATTTTAATTTTAACCTATTTTTATAGTACATCAACACGGTGTATGCACCGCCGTAAACGGAAAGCTACTTTTTGAGGTTATGAGGTTAGGAACTTTGACTTACCTCAATTGCATCGCTTTGGTCAACCAACAATTCTGTTGTTAATGCGAAACATTCTTCTTTCCAATAATTCGAACCGTAAATACACGATTTTATTAAGACGATTTTATTAACACGTTCTTATTATTTTTCCGTCCAGATATTGAGGATTCGTGTCAAGGATTTACTTCGTATTGTTCACATATGATTCACCATCGCGTTCCACCAAATATCCGCGTTCAGGACGGGGGTTTTGAAGTTGAAATCTACTTTTTATTTAACACAAAATTTGTGCATATAATATTAAAATATATAAAATCAATGAATCACGTGAACTGCCCGACCAAACTAGTGGTTTCAACCAAACCCGTTCTTACACTGAGAAAAGAAATTGGTAGGATCAACAAATCGTGGCGAACAAATCAAATTTGTTGAAATTATCAAAATTTGAATTAACCAAACTATCGTTTGGGTTAACGAATTTTTTCACTTCGTTTGCTACAATTTGTTGAACCAACAAAAAAATTTGTTGACCCAACAAAAATTTTGTTGAACCAACAAGAAAATTTGTTGACCCAACAAAAAATTTGTTGATCCAACAAAAAACTTGTTGAACCAACAAGAAAATTTGTTGACCCAACAAACAAAATTTGTTGATAACGAATTCATTTCTCTCAGTGTAAAAGGTTAATCGGGATACGGATTATAACACGGTGTAATATAAAAAAGTTCACTGCAACAACATAACTGTGATTTCTAAAGAACATTTATTTTTTCTATTATTTATTCACTCATTAACTGTACTTTTTATCAATTCGCGGCTGGTTTTATTTTATTATAACACTGACACCCGTCTATCGTTTTTCGAATTTTTTCATATACTGCTGTGTAGGCTGCTACGTTTCACTGATACGTCTGAATTCACTGAGTATGGGTGCGTCAGAACCAACCAATCAGAAAGTCGAGAGGGATCAAAATGCCTCTGATGGTGTTATGTACAGACACATCAATTCTTGAATGTGTTAGTCACTTTTGCATAATCTTGAGCCCATACAAAGTTTTTTCTCAGCAATTACGCGACCGATCATGCTGATTTTGGGCGCAATCGAAAGAGAATTTCTTAATTAGCTAGAAGTTCAATTTTTGAGTTCCTCAATTGCTTCTGAGCTTCGTAATTCAATAAAATGACATGCCAATTTTACCCCCACCACCGCGAAAAGTTTTGTTTCGAGAAAGTATAGTCTCGGCGAGCCTCGGGCCAGCAGACGACAGGGCTGTCAATGTACTTGTCCCGAGACTCTACCGAGTCTCTTGATAAATTTGAATGCTGGACGTAACTGAAATGGAAACTTTTTCAATTCATTTAGTCATTCCTCCTTTATAATAAGATGAGAAGAATAAGGCATTGGTTTTTAAAATGGTCACAAGCGAGATTTTTTGGTTTTTCACGTCTGCAATGTTTTCGAGTGGTGTATTTAAGATTTTCTCACGTTTTATTTGAATTTTTTTTCCACTTTACAAAATAATTACAGATTGATAATTTTTTTTTTTTAATAATGTTTTTTGCTGATTTGTGAGACTTTTTTCAATTTTTTTGAAATTATTCTCTGTAAGGTTCATAATTTTTTTTATGAAATTTTTTTTTACTCTTTTTTGTTATCAGGAAACAAGCGATCATCAATGTACTTGTCCCGACCTTTTTTTCCCGAGGGGAATTTTTGGGTTTGATATCACGGCTTTTTTCTCAAAAATTCCTCAACCTTTTTTGATGGCTATGAGATTTTGGTTCAAATTTTTATGGGTAATTTCGTTAGTACATTTTTAAAGATTCTATGCTCATAGTACAGACATGCCTAACGTAAAAATTGTATATTGCGAACTTTTTTCCGCACCACCACAGAGGTAGAGTTCCAAGCGCGTTTTTTTTTAACATGGTATTCCCAAGAGGCCCAATTTACATCTCATCGTTTGCAAATTCGTTGCTGGTTCATCCGTAGTTGGACCGTCTCTGCAAGTTGATACGAGTAACGGCTGGGGCTATTGATAAGATTCAAGTCAACATGCTACATTGAAAAGTAAAAATGATAAATAAAAAAACGTTGCCTTGGCTTGTCTCCCGGGCAATGAGGATTTTTTTTTCTGCAACTCCAATATCTTTTGCCTGTTTGAGACGCAAAAGCATGGGAGAATCTCGATTTTTTAGGCGAGATATGAATTTTAGCGTGTAACATCTAATTTCAGAATGAAAACTCGTTTTTTCTCGAAATTGTAAATGAAAAAACGTTACCATGATAAATCTTTGTGATTAGATTTGAAATTCATAATACTACAATTAACGATGAAAAGTGGAAATACTCACAATTAGCACACATGTCACTTTACAAAATTGTCAAAGTTTGCAGGTATCCACTGCATTCCAATTATCTACACTATCGTCGGAAAGTTTCCGGACAAAAATCCGAAAAAGTTCCCGCACTCTTTTTCGTGTTATTCCATCGATAATGTGGATAAATGAATATATTGAACGGTGTTTTGAAGGAGAGAAATTCCATTTTTATTATCTTTTTTTGAAAAATTTTAGCGATTTTTCTCACGTCTAGGACGTCATTTTGAAAACTACCATTTTTCGACTTTTTTTCCCTTTTACAGAGCGACCGCGTTTTCAGTAGAAATTTTTTTTCGTATTTCTCTGACCGGATCTTAAAAAGGTAAAGCTTAAGCTTCAATTTCGTTTTTTTTCCAAATCCGGTACGATTTTTCAATAAAAAGTTATCATGTTTGTGCCGAAAAAAACGAATGTCAAAAATTCTTGCGTAACACGAAAACTATTCCAAGTAGAAAAAAATCTCAGAGAAGTGAAAAGTTGCCTTTAAGATTGCTCTAGTCACTAGATTTTTTTCAGATTTTTTTTCCGAATTTTTTTTTTTCTCATCGATTCCAGTCGAACTCCAGGAATTTCAATTTCCGTAATTGGAAACTATGAATGTTTTGAGCAAAAGTCCAGGTACAAAAAAGTTCATTCCTTTATTTTGAACGTGTTGGAATTTTTTCAAATTTTTTTCGAATCTTTTTATCCAACGATGTTTATTTCGAATTTGGGATTGGATTGAAATCTTATGAGGGATAAATGTTCTATATTTCGGTTCCGAGAGGTTTTGAATTTTTGTAGACTAATTTCATCTCTCACCGATTAAACTTGTCTCTCGTCGAATAAACCGCCTTCAGTACTCGGCACTTTTTCGACTATACGCGGCATCCTTTCAACGAGTCTCTCGAAAATATACGGCGGCTTCCCTTCATTAATTCTTTCACGACACAAGTTCACTCAGTAAGTAGAGAAACTAGCCTTTGAAAATCCAAAACCTTTCCAAATTGAAATATAAAACTTTTATCCCCCATAATATTTCAATCAAATCCCAAATTCGAAATAAACATCGTCGGATTGAAAAACTTGAAAAAAATCGGAAAAAATTCCAACACGTTTGAAATAAAGAAATAAAACTTTTTGTACTTGAACTTCTGGTCAAAAACCCATAGTTTTCGAATTACGGAAGGTGACATACCTGGAGTTCGATTAGAATTGATGAAAAAAAAAAATTTCTGAAAAAAGTCTAGTGACTAGAACAATCTTGGAGGCAACTTTTCACTCCTCTGAGATTTTTTTCTACATGTGATAGTTTTCGTGTTACGCAGGAATTTCTGAATTTTTTTTTTTTTTTTGATAACTTTTATTTGATAACATGATAACTTTTTTTTTGAAAGAAGAAAAAAACGGAATTGAAACTTAATCTTTGCCTTTTTAAGATCCGGTCAAAGAAATTCGAAAAATAAAATTCTACTGAAAACGCGGTCGCTCTGTAAAAGGGAAAAAAAAAGACGGAAAATGGTCGTTTTCAAGATGACGTCCTAGTCGTAAAAAAAATCGCAAAAATTTTTCAAAAAAAGCAAATTCAAATGGGATTCTTCTTTTTTAAAATTCCGTTCATTAAATTCATTCATCTACATTATCGACGGAATAACACGAAAAAGAGTGTGGGAACTTTTTCGGACTTTTGTCCGCAAACTTTCCGACGGTAGTGTACATTTTGATACTCACAGAAAAAAGCAGAGGGAGACTTTTCAAAACTACTTTTTGAATTTAATATGCCAGAACTAAAAAGGGAGAGCGAAAAATACAGCGCACTTCAAGCTCAACGGAAATAAGTAGCCGAAGACTTTTGTAACAAATTTTTCAATTCATATGACATAGCGGAGTCAAAAAGTGGAAATACTTGGCACACAAGCCGCTTCACAGAAATGTCCAAGTTTGTAGGTATCCGCTGTATTCCAATGAATCTCATTTTGATACCATCGGAAACAGAGCATCCAAAAACTTTCTGAATTAGCTTTTTTAAATATATCATGAGAAAAGTAAAGTAAAAAAGAGTAAAGCATAGTGCACTTTAGAACCAACAAAATTTCAAAGTTTCTTATGTATTTTTCTTAAGATTTCTGAGACAAAAATTCTGATTTTATCCAAAAATGAGCAGCGGAAGACTTTTTATAATAAATTTTTCAATCCATATTGCTAAAATTAGAAAGAAAAAGTTAAAATCTATGACAATTCTTTGTCGCAAAAAATTTCCGAAGTTTGCAGGTGTCCGCTGCATTCCAATTATCTAGTTTTTGATGCTAATAGAATTAAGACAGCGTATGACCATTTGAAACAACTTTTTTCAATTCTTCATGCCAGTACTAAAGAGGAAAAGCAAAAGCCACAGCGTACTTCAAGTCCAACAGAATTCAAAACTTTTTCAGGCATTGATGGGGTTTCAAAGACAGCAATTTAGATCCTAGCTGTTCAAGAACAAGCCGCTGAAAACTTTTATGACAAGATTTCCAATGTCACAGTTTTGGAGCCCAAGAGTGGAAATACTTGGTACACATGTCGCTTCACAGAAATTCCAAAGTTTATAGGTATCCGCTGCATACCAATGATACAAATTTTGATCCTACTGAAGAAAAAGTATCCGATGACTTCCTGAAATCTTCTTTTCGGATTCATTATGACACATGTAGAAAAGGAAAGTGAATGAATATTGTGCACATTGGGTCGAACGAAATTCAGTAATTTCTGTTGTTTCTGTGGCTATTCGCAGATAAAATTTTGAGCGCATCGAAAAGTAAGCAGCCATAGACTTTTTATTATGAATTTATCAACCAATAATGCTACAATAAGAGATGAAAAGTGGAAAGACTCTCAACGTACACATCGCTTTATAAAGTTGTGAAACTTTGTAGGTGCTCGCTCCATCTCACCGATACCAATTCTGATACTATCAGAAAAAATGCACCCGAAGACTTTTCAAAACAACTTTTTGAATTCATTATACACAACCTGAGCGAAAACTGAATAACTTAGCATACACTGATCCCAAAACATTTCTTAAAATTCGGGTATATCCATTAGGTCACAATGAGAAACATTTTAATTCTGTCAATTAGCGAGCAACTATAAAGACTTTTTGTAACAAATCTTTCAACTTATGTTGCCGCAGTGGAAGCGGAGAAGTATAAATGCACAGCAAACACATTTTCCAACTAACTGGTGAAACTTGGCATTCGTACACTGCGTATCGATGCGGAAATGAATGGACCAAAGGGCACGACCAAATTGAGTAAAGAAAAATATGACACAATAAATCTAATCAGCACACATTTATTATGATTTTTTATTCGAATTCATCAATAAATCAATACATATATACAATAATTGCGGATTCCCAGAATGAAATTTCTGACTCCAAGTTATAGGCTAACCTATATATTTATCGCAGCTGGGTAATAAAAACGCTTTCCAATATTTATGGCACTTGAATAACTTTTCCGACGTTTATTTTGTACGTCTGGTTTTCTTAATATAATGACACCACACCACCAATTTTAATAAAATAAATAGATATTATGCACTTCATTAGACGATAAACGTTTTTTTCATTTATCCGGCACTTCGTTATTTGTCGAAACTCTGTTTGTTTATACCATCAAAAACTGACAGATGGTTGTTCAATATATAAATGTAGATATGTTATAAAAACACTTCACGAAAGAAAATGACAAAATTAACTAATTCACCACGAATATGTCTAGCACACGGTATACACATCCCGAACTTTGCACTGTCAAAACAACTAATTAACATATAGCCGATCACACTTTTCTTGGTTATAGCGGCGAGGAGTAAGTCTGCGACACCGCCGTGAAGTTAGCCCCGAGGACATGAGGCCTTTGATGGTGTTATATACAGACACGTCAAAAACTTGAATGTGTTAGTAGTTTTTGCATAATGTTGACCCTGTGCAAAGTTTTTTCTCAGCAAATACGCCACGAATCATGCTGATTTCGGGCTCAATCGAAAGGGTATTTCCTAATTGATCTCCAGTTCAATTTGCAAGCCATCAAATGACTCCTGAGCTTCGTAATTAAACGAAATGACATGCCAAATTTACCCCCACCACCGCGAATCAAGAGACTCGGTAGAGTCTCGGGACAAGTACATTGACAGCCCTGTCGTCTGCTGGCCCGAGGCTCGCCGAGACTATACTTTCTCTGAATAAAACGATTCGCGGTGGTGGGGGTAAATTTGGCATGTCATTTTGTTCAATTACGAAGCTCAGGAGTCATTTGATGCCTTGCAAATTGAACTGGAGATCAATTAGGAAATTCCCTTTCGATTGAGCCCGAAATCAGCATGATTCGTGGCGTATTTGCTGAGAAAAAACTTTGCACAGGGTCAACATTATGCAAAAACTACTAACACGTTCAAGTTTTTCACGTGTCTGTATATAACACCATCAAAGGCCTCTTGATGCCAGCTATAACCCGTTTTCATGAAAGCCGGTGTCCTGGTGCTTCTGATTGGCTCACCGATCCCGGCTCACTTCAGTTCAGACCGAAGTGATGAAAGCCCTCGTCGTTTTATATATATAAAAAAACGTCACTCTGTCAGTTGTGATGGTCATATATATAAAAAAAAACTGAGTTTCACGTTATTACGAAAAATACGAAAAAAATATCACCCATTTAGTGTTTTATAAGTGGTCGTGTTTTTATTTTCGAACATTTTGTGGGTGATGAAAAATACACGTGATTCATAATAGCTCGAATAACCTGAATTCTCCCGTGATTTTTAGGTTATTATGACGCGTGTTTTCAGTTTTGACGATTGTTGAACCCTGGAATTTATTGAGAGTCGCTTAGATCCGTGGAAATTGGCGTTTTCTCATTGACGACAATCTCATAAATAAATATTGATTCGATACAAAATCTGTTTATTGTGTTTTCTTTTCTTTTCCAGACTTTGAATTAAATGTTGATTCGATAGAAAAATTGTTTATTGTGTTTTTTCTTTTTCCAGACTTGAAAAATTCTATTTTCAATGCCACATAGAATTTTAGTGTCGTGAACTTTGGCTTAACGGATTGTGATTGGTCATTGCAAATGACAAGTACAACTGCAATGGTAATAAGTAAACATATGGATAATTTTGTCACAGTCCATGACTGCGACGGATTTCCTCCTACCAGCTATTTCTTACAACATTCAAATGCCAGAACTTCAACATTATAAGAGAGAAAGACAACAATAAATATGGGTCGTTATCAACAATCAACCAAAATTCCTCAAGTTGTCCTCGTATTTATCAAATTATTATTAAATTATATGTATAGTTCCAAAAAGACACAATGATGTGCGTAACTGAAAATATCCCAAAACCCTAAGAAAAACAAAAAATATCACAGTTCAAGCCAGGATAATCGTAGGGTCAAATAATTGAAAAAATAAAACCATGTGGATATTTCACTCTCAATATTTTTACGTATTTATTCATAATACGATAGTTTCGGCGAACAAGTGCGTGTAGCAAAGCTTAATCGAGCAGAATTGACATATACGCAGAATCATCAGTACTTGATCATCGGAATTTCTGAAAAAAAAACGATAATAACCAAATTTTCTGCGTAGGTGACTTGATAAATTTAAAAGCAAATCCTTGCCTTACACCATGTTGTCCAGTCCAATGTCCCAAAAAAATAAACAACTTGTACTTTCGTAAATTCATAAGAATTTAAATTGAATTCTAATTAATTTACTATTCATGTGGCTTTCAACAATGATATTTTGATCCATGGAAAAATAATCATCGACACCGTTCGTTGTAGTTTTGTTAGATAATATTAAAATATATTATTTTTTTTTTTTCAATTTTAATCCATGAAATGCGGATTTTTTGAACATTCTATTTTGTTCACAGTTCATCAAATTTTCAATTCCATCTACATCTTCGTATTATGGAAACATTGAATTTCCAGCTGCCTATTCTGAACAAACGAAAAAGAAAAAATTTATTTCATTTTTTTTTAATAACAACCATGACGTTTTAACCAAACCAAAAATTGAAAACATTCAACAATAACGTACTGAAGTTTGCATCATTGGATTTTACCCAATATTGTTTTTCCAATTTCAATGTACATTTCTTTGAATTTTTCGGCATCAAAAATTGAGCACAGTTTTCTTTGATTCTCTAGTGGACATTCGAAAAAAATTAAACAAGAAATAAATAAAAAATTAACAAAATAATGAAATATTTTTCATTTTGTTCCAACAAATCGAGTTCCAATACTATCATTTTCATTCCATCGACAATTTTCTACCAGACACCATGTTTGCATAGTTAAAATGGACAAAGAACGGACGAATTTAAGAAGCTCAAAATTCCTGTCGTGCATACCGCGATTGAAATTTATAATTTATTTTTAAAATATTCCAAAAAGAGTATGCGAGCGATCGTAGAGCATTTGCAGTGATCCACCAACAAGTGCAAATATCTTCGAGTGTGCAGTTCTATAGCGAGTAATTCAGTTATCGCAATAGCGTTGTGAAGAGAATTGCCAGTCCTTAATCGTTCTGATGGCTTGCTCTACATCAGTTCTTAGTTCGAGGTATTGTTTGTTGTTTACTCGAAACTCTGCATTCCTTTGATGGCCTCTAAACTAGGCCGTATTTCCATCACAACCGAATCGTTGGCCCTCCCAGGTGCGTGGGGCGTAAAGCGAATTAATTGTTGTTCCGATTTCGATTCGGGCAATTGCGCCAGTGTGTCAATGCCGAAGACACGGCATAAGAATCGACATCTGAAACCGGAGAAACGATCACAATTTTCATAAATAAAAAAAAATAGAAAAGGAACAAAACAGGGTATACAAAAGAAAATATATGAAAAAGTGAAATATATAATAAGTAATCATTGTAGCATGAATTTCGAAGGAAGACAACAACAATAACTCTAACTCGAAAATTACAATAAATAAAAAAGTATGACTGAGAAAACTGATGGTCAAATTGGTAAAACAATACTTCGAGGTGAGTGGAGAGACTGTTCTCAGGCCAATTGCGTCAAAAATTCCCCAAACTCTGACCCACATCGTCAGCTATCGTCAAAAGAGCCCGTGCAAATTTTTTAAGAGAGCGTGCAGCAATAACGGTATTTTTGCTGTACTGGCATTGTTTGTATACGAGCTCGAACGTTTTCGCCCACAAAAGTGGCCATTTTTCTTCAATTGCGTCTCTGGAAATGAAGGCTTTGGTTGTATATCATAAAAGAGAGTTTCAATAAATAAATAATTATAAAACATATCCGGATTCACATTGGTTTATTGCTGCAATCCAATCGACTAAATTGACCAAAAGCATTCCCCCTTCTCGGATATCGCGACAAGATGAAAATTGTTTCAAAAGAAGAGAATACAGAGAGAGAATTCGTCCTTCGGAAACCAAAACTTCTTCAACAGGTGGTTGGCGAGGAACGACGGGCTGGATGATCCCCAATACGCTCGTCCATGTTGGCGCGACTTGATCCATAACTTGACAAAAACAAGAAAATAATGAAACTATTGATTTGCTTCTACGTGTATATGATAGTCGATTTGTAGTTAGATGTTTAAAATAACCATAATATTCATTACTATTCATTACTATTTACGATGATAATTAGTACATTCTAGAGAAAGGTACAAATTTTTTGAGTCTACACTATGGAAACTGCTCATAAAAATTCGCTTGTAATAAGAATCATTTATTTAAAATGCTGGTAGATATATTGTGTCTTCAGTATTTTGGGATAGAGCCAAAACGAAAAACAACTCTAAAGTACGTAAGAATGATTTAAGTTTGGAACGACTCTCTGCTGAATAATAATTTAAAAGATTTTTTGCCCAAGGAAAGCATTCAAAACCTATTGAATATTTAAGATTATTATATTTTTACACGATTCAATACATCCATTGTTTCAAAGCACCGCGATACGTACTTGCTTAAAGTTGGGTTCGTTGGATAATTTAACGATGCGACTATCAAGAGGCACACGTGCATTCTGGTTGCGATGAAAAGAGGCTGAGAGGCCTTTAATTGATTAGTCCACGCAGTCCAATCGATAGCGACGAAACGTATCGATGATAAATCGTATACATTCGACGAATATTGCAACCGTTCTATTCGTACATGATCCATTCGTTATTATCCAATGTAAAGGAGCAGATCGATCGTCGGTTAATTGTTGAACCCAGGCCACCGTCGGTTCTCTCAAATTTCTTGTCGAATACGGTGTCATCCAGAGTGCAAGCATTTCACTGAGAACTGGCCATATTTGCTCGCATACTGAACATTAGAAAATAAATAATGCAATTTAACGAATCAGGTAACTCAAATAATCGTTCAATCGAAATAAAGACCGCATTCAATGCATTGGGTAGATTTATTTTGAAATAAGTAAAGCATTGGGTAGATTTATTTCGAAATAAGTATGGAACAGTTTTTCCTTTTGCAATTTTTGCCGTTTCATCCTCTTGGAAAAATGAAACAAAATTATCTATTTGCATTTCTTGAGTTCGAGATGAATTAGAATCAATAGTCTAACTCACGTTGAACGGCCAGAGAACCTCTGTCATATTGAAACATGACGACGACTAGAGTGTGTCCAAGTATACCCAAAAACATCTCCAGTGGCTCGTTGTGAATGCGATATTTAGAATGAAGATCGTAGAGTCCACATTGCAAACGTTCCTTCATGAAATGTTGACTCAAAAGTATCGCGGTGTCATTTATCTGTGAAGTAAACAACAAAACGATCAATATTTCAATGATGGATAAACGATGACACGGTTATTTTTCATCACAAATAAATTTTAAAAACAACGGAAAACTTCTTTCACAAAAGAAAGCAAGGAAAAAAGTCTTTTTAACTACCTCCTGACGAGACAAGAGTCTCTGCTCGGTCGTATATCTTCGTATTTCATCTCTAACTTTATTCGGTTGTATCGGAGCTGCGGATGTGGATCTGCTACTAAGAGCTCCCAATAAATCGCACCAAACATCACGAGAGAGACTCTGGCTCTTTTGAATGAATTTTCTTATTGAAAACATATTTCAAAAAAGTTATAATCATCATACTTTGTCAGTTCCATTATTATCTGGATAAAAAAAATCCATTTAGTAAATGACAACCCTCGATTCAGAATATGAGAAACCTTGATTCGTATGACTGTGGGACCAGCGCAGTGTGTAGTAGGTGGAGTGCCCGATCTTGAGCGTCGAGACTCTGAAGAAGGTGTAGGATCGCAAAGAGCATGAAGAGTTACACAATATTTGACTTCACGATAGTGTCGGTACGAGTTCTAAAAATTTGCAATCAACGACAGTGTGCTCAGAGACGAAAAGATTGCATATTTGTGCGTAATCCACGATGCGGTTTGAGAAGATCAACAACAGTTTCAGGTTCGTACAAACATTCTCTGAGAATATTCTCGAAGGGTGTCGTATTTTTAGCGAGAGGCGGTGCTTCTTTTGACCTTTCACAATAACTCAAACATCGGTGTATTTTGCCAATCGGTTCGTTAATTATTCGATCTTGTTGCCACTCTTTCTCGCTATTTCTTTGATCATCTTCATGTCCTTCGCTTCGTTCTTCCTCTGGCCAGTTGTCATTTATTATCGACTCGCGACAGCAATGGTTTTGTCAATTCCGGACGCATTTTAATTGAGACTGTCTGACTTACCAGTGGTCGACGTATTCAAGCCAAGGATCCTGTAAACGATTTTTCATTCAATTATATAATAATTTCCTTCACCAAATTAATTAATTGATCTTTGTTCAAACTAAAAATGTAGGCACGAATGGATAAGGGTCAGTTTCGACGAGTACAATTGAATCCGCGGAAAAGTTCCGAACCGACAAAGAATAAACGCTACAACTATTTTCGTGAAGCTGTCAAATTGTTATTTTTTCAATTTTCTCACTTCAATAAAATGGCAAAAATCTCCTCCAGGGAAAAAAAAACTCGGAACAGTACAATGGTGGTCCCTCGTTTCCAGAGGATATATAAAAAAAAATCGTTGTGTATCAAAATTTATCATCAAAATCATTATTCCATTTTTTTGCTTTTAATCAAAAACTGAGTCAAGAATTTCGTCAAATTTAACGAGATGGGATTCAGAAATATGTTTTCTTTATATGTTGAACAAAAACAAGAAATTCCATTCATGGATCGAAATGTGACGAGACTTGGCGGCAAAAATCAACTTTATTCAAGTTTTTTTTCGAGTTTATTTTCTTAATGTCAAAAAAATAGGTGTATGAAGGATAGGAAAAAAAAATCATGCATATGTATTCAATTATTACATTCAATTTTATTGATTTAATTTTATTAATATTTTTGATTTTATTGATAAAATAAAAACTTTTTAAAAGAGTTGAAAAAATGAAACTTTTTAAATGAGTTGAAAAAAATGAAAGATTATTTTAATTATGAGCCGGGCCACCTCCACCGCCTAGGTCACCTTGACCATTGCGGACACCTCCACCGCCCAGGTCACCTTGGCCATTGCGGACACCTCCACCGCCCAGGTCACCTTGGCCATTGCGGACACCTCCACCGCCCAGGTCACCTTGGTCATTGCGGCCACCTCTACCGTCCAGGTTACCTTGGCCATTGCGGACACCTCCACCGCCCAGGTCACCTTGGTCATTGCGGCCACCTCTACCGCCCAGGTTACCTTGGCCATTGCGGCCACCTCTATTCCGGCGCCAATGCCCACGCCTGCTCCGAAATGCTTCCTTTGCCAAACGATTTGCCGCAAGGTGTTGCAAATCATTCAAAAATTCCATTTTGAGATTATGTCGAATCCTCCATCCTGCTCTCTTGCTCCGTTCTGAAACAAGAAATAAAGTTTGTAGCCAAGAAGAATAGATAGATAAAAATATTTTCAAAATGTTCCTGGTTACTCACTGTTTTCCGGTTGTCTCGGAATGCCTTGCTGGCCAGGCATCCAGTTCTGTGGCTCTACCGGTGGACCCATCGCTAGAACTATCGGTGGACCTACCGGTGGAGTTGCCTCCGGAGCTATTGGCGGGGCTGCGGGTGGTATTTCCATCGGCTCCCCCAGTTCGTTTACTGGCAGATAGTCGCCACCGGCGAAATTGAGTTGCTGGACTTGTTCTCTCAAATCTTGCATCTGAAACAAAAAACAAACACTATATTTTGATATTGCGACTTTTACAATACAAATGTTATCAGAAAAGTTTGAGCCTTCGTCAGAAACAAAAAGTTCGAAACTTTGGCTATCCGCTGAAACATTACGATAGCGTCCATGCAGTCTCAAACTTTTGTAGAAACAATTCAATATATTCAGCAATCGTTATTGCTGAAGATGAATTGTTGCTTAGGCTCTAACGATAAATTGATTTAATGAATAACATTCGCAAACTACTAAAATGAATGAATACTTACTTTTTTGCGCGACGGCTGTCGTGTGTCGTGTGGTGAGATGTGTCTTTTACGCGCCAACGGTTATATTCTTCACACTAGACTGGTTTTTCACTATCATAGATGGCGTGCGTATCACGATCACCAGTACTGCCGTCAGGTGGCAGCAGTAAAGTTAGGGTGGAATACCAAAAACCGTCGTGCTTTGCTGGATTTGAACAATGGATGGAAAAAACTAGAAAGTCCTGAATAAAACTTACAGTTCATCAATGATGTAGGCCCGTTTTATTTCAAAGTGATTGAGTATACACGTTAATAGAAGCAGTGGTGATAGTCTGTCGCTTGAAGGCAACAAATGGCAACAAATTGCCTTTGCTTGTGTTGTTGCACGCGTGTATACACACACTCTCGTACTCTCTTTCTCTCTCGCTTTGGCACTTTCTTGCACCATCTCGCACTCTTTCGCATCCTCTTGCACTCTCTCAGGTTCTCCCTTGCTATCTCGACCTTCTTACTACTTTATCGCACTGTCATACTTTCTCGCTGTCTTGCAAACTTTTGCTCTATCGCATATCCTGCTCTCACACCCGACGGTAGCTATATTTATTTCTTACTACAAAAATACATTCACATCTTTTCTGTCATCATGTGTGATGAAATATTTGACAAAAAAGATAAAGCTCACGCGAAAGTTTCATATTTTTTTACATATATAGAAACTTTTTTACTACGCAAACCTGATTTGCCTCTTTACTATGAAAAAACTGCTTCTCGCAATAGTTTTCTCTTGCGAGACTATTAGACAAAAAGGTACAAACGTAGTAGGTAATTTAATGTTACTAATTAAAGTAATGTAAGTAAAAGTGGAAAGTACGGTTGTAAAAGTGAAAGAAGCGTAAACGTGTACTTCCGTAAACCAAAAAACCAATGAAGCATAATGTTAAATAAAATACGTAACATAGAGAAAATGGGGAATCCCAACTACGTCTTGTCATATACTGTGTCTTTTAGTTACCGACCGATGGTATATCTCGCAGAAATAACCATTAGTTACCGATCGATGGTATATCTCGCAGAAATAGCCACGGCCATATGATGGATGTTGAAACTTGATCATCACTAAATTCTAAAACATGTAAAAAAAAACTCCGTGATATATTGTTTCACATCGTCTGAAAAAAATTTTTCGCAGATAGGCCGTTGACGAATAAACGGTTATAACGTTATAACCGTTTAAAGATTAGGGTGTATCGACAAAAATCTTTTTTTTCGTGCTCCACAAGCAATTTTCTTCATATTATGCCAAAAGACTAAGTTAACCAAAAGGGAAGCTTGAAATGAATTTTTTAGGCTGACGCACCGCGTGCTTCGATTTTCCATAAGAATAACACGTAAAAAAACTCTGCTTGATATTGTTCTTTCACATCGCCCGAAAAAACAATTTCGTAGATATTCCGTTAACGCATTTTTGTAGAGAATGAAATTCCCTACAAAAAAAGTGATTAGAGCCAAATAGCTCGGATCAACCGTTTAATAGTTATAACCGTTTAAAGATTGGGGTAAGTCGAAAAAAATATTTTTTTTTTGAGCTCCACAAGCAATTTTCTTCATATTATGCCAAAAGACTAAGTTAACCAAAAGAGAAGCTTTAAATGAAATTTTTTGGGCCGGCGCACCGCGTGCTTCGATTTTCCATAAGAATAACACGTAAAAAAAAACTCCGTTAGATATTGTTGTTTCACATCACCCGAAAAAGAAATTTCGTAGATATTCCGTTAATGCATTTTCGTAGAGAATGAAATTCCCTACAAAAAAAGTGATTAGAGCCAAATAGCTCGGATCAACCGTTTAATAGTTATAACCGTTTAAAGATTGGGGTAAGTCGAAAAAAATATATTTTTTTTGAGCTCCACAAGCAATTTTCTTCATATTATGCCAAAAGACTAAGTTAACCAAAAGAGAAGCTTTAAATGAAATTTTTTGGGCCGGCGCACCGCGTGCTTCGATTTTCCATAAGAATAACACGTAAAAAAAAACTCCGTTAGATATTGTTGTTTCACATCACCCGAAAAAGAAATTTCGTAGATATTCCGTTAATGCATTTTCGTAGAGAATGAAATTCCCTACAAAAAAAGTCATTAGAGCCAAATAGCTCAAATCAACCGTTTAATAGTTATAACCGTTTAAAGATTAGGGTGTATCGAAAAAATCTGTTTTTTCGAACTCCGCAAGCAATTTTCTTCATATTATGTCAAAAGACTAAGTTATATGACCGAAAGGAAAATCGAAGCACGCGTTGCACCGGCCCAAAAAATTTTATTCCAAGCTTTTTCCTCAAAAATTTCTCAAAAATAATCAGAATTCAAAATTAACCAGGCAACTTTGGATTTTCAACTGTTTATCAACTAATATCGCTAGGTGGTCTTGTGGGGGTTGATGGTAGTGTTATTAAGATGATTAGTAATTTGTCATTATTAATAAATGATCAATTCAAAGCTCTATCATAAAGTTAACCAGCCAAAGTTAATTTTATGTAAAATGACTCCGATGACATGTTTAGTCAATGTAGAATTGCTTGGTAGTCATAAATCGACAAGTTCCAACCTTTAGTTAATTATCAGTAGTCATGAAATGAAAATCTAAAAAAATTCAACGATCAGTCAGCTGATAGAATAAACCCAGTCAGCCAAATATTTTGTCTTCAACTAATTTCATTTCGCTGACCGTTATCCAATAGAAAATCGCTTGGTGGTGCTTGGTTGGTAATGAGTTTTGCTATCATCTAATTAATCATTTATTGAAATTGAAAAATTCAATATTCAGGCAATTGATGAAATAAACCCAGTAGGCCAAATGTTTTTTCTTCAATTACATTCATTTCACTGACTGTTATTGTATAGAAAGTCGCTTGGTGGTGCTTGGTTGGTAATTAGTTTTGCTATCATACTGACTAAACATATATTAACTCTAAGGCAAGCTATAAAAAACGCTCTGATAGGCCAATTGAAAGATTTTACGGAAAAATTCATAACTTTTCGGGGTAAGGCATAAAAAGAGATTGTATGATCACAGATACACAGGTTTTTGAAAACCTAATTTTTCGTGAAATTAAAAGTATAACAATTTGAGGATTTGGGATTCGACGGGATTGACGGAAGATCGCATTTCAAAGTTCAAAAATAAGATCATCTATTTTGAGGAATTGAAGTAAAAGTAAATTAAAAGCAAAAGCAAAGTTCAGTTAAAGCAATACCAATAAACAACAATAAACATGACAATATGTGACATAGAAAAACGAGAATACCTGCCACGTTCTGACATTTGCTGACCACTAGTTACCGACCGATGATAATTTCTTCGAATACAGTCCATTATGACGAATAATAAGTTGTAGTTTTATCTGAATCTCAGAACTCCACTTATTATCGAATTATTATTTCTAAAACCATTCGCACGCTGCCAGGCGTATTCGAATTTTTTCATCTTTGTAAATGGATCCAGATGGATTACTACAAATTATTGTGATTTCAACTTTTTTCCTGTTCTAAATTTGTAGGCTGCCACCTATCAGTTAAAACCTGCCAGATCATGGCATTCGAAAATCTCTGTCTTTTTAGACGTTTAATTTGCCGAAAAAAGACCTAATTAGCTCGTTTCAAAATTACATAGTTAGTTATATCAGGGTGTTAACTTGACAGTTAGATTTTGGTCTGATCATTAGAAAAAACTTGGAAAAACTTATAAAAGACTCAGTTGAGTCTTTTTTCAATAATATTCAAAATTTGTCGGTCGCCACCTGCCAGAAAAATTCGGAACTTACATGTGAATTTTGCGAAAAAATAGTTTGTTGTAAAGTTCTGTGATTTCTGTAATTGGCTGGTAAATATTGTCTACATAAATCATAATAATATATCCTTATTTTCGTGTTGGCTACAGATTAATTAATGGTTCTGTGCATGATGAAAAAATTCCTTTAAAGTGGTGTCGTCTCGCACTGGTTACTTGAGTCCAGTGCCTCTAGACCATTCTTCAATCGGTGGCAATAGATATCGATACCTCAGAAGACAAGTATTATTTCGCGTAAAATAAAAGTTCTTATTCTTATCATTTCGTTATTATGTGCATAATTATTATGTGCATAACATAATTTTCGTTCTGTGTGTGTTGGAATATCTGAGTGGCAATCAAAAAGTTACAACGTCTATTCCAGTTATATCTAGTGGATGTGTGCTTTTCATCTCCAGAAGTGAAACTTCAAAATATCTCGAAATATTGTGCATGCTATTTCCATGGGCAATTTGTAAGTATATTTATTGTCATCTTTATATTTTCTTGTCTCAAATTCGAGTACAAAAATACCGAAGAAAAAAGCAGCTCATTGTAGTGCCCAAAGTTACGAAAAAACTTCCATTTTTTCATTGCCTATTGTGATCTTGATGGAATATTTTATCGCTTTCAAGTTACAAAATAATGTCTTGTCATTACTACCTAAAACGTAATTTATAATCAGTTCAATAATTTTAGTGATGAAGTGGTCATACAATAAAACGCGTAGTATGCAGATAAAAAAAATACAAAATAGCGGTGTCATAAAGTTGCTTTTTTTACTTTTGTTTATGTAACTTATGATTTGTTTCTGCGCAATTGTAATTTTAACTCTTTAAAGTATTTGTTAGATCATCCGGACAAAAATATAGTTGAACGGTTTAGCCAAATCAAAAATATCTTGCCGGACTGAAAGATGCAAAAAAAAAAGTGAATCTTGCAAGCATTATTGCAGTGGATATAAAAAAAATATAATAATTCATTCACTAGAAATCGATTAGGGTCAGCTTAAATAGATTGTACTATTTTTAATTGTGATTATGTAAAATCAATAAAATTATTTATTCGCAGGTAAGCTGTATGTCAAGACTTTTATGAATACTGTAACAGCATCGAAACCGCTGCTTCAATTTTTCATCAACTATCTTAGTAAAGAAGGTAAGAAATTATCTTGTCCGCTTTTCCCTACATTTCATTCAAAAAATTAGAGACAACGGAGAATTCATTTAGTCATACATTGAATTCATTCAATAGAACGAAACCAAAATATTATTTTCATGATTAAGCGGTGGTTTAAAGAAAATTCTTAATCGCTGCATTTTATAATATTGGTTCCATCGTCTGAATTCAGTTTTTTTCAAATATAATAGTGGGTTCATCGGTCAGGGATGACAATGTCAATGATTAGCTGGATAGGACTAAAAATCTGGCATTCTTAATGCTCATTGGAGAACTTAAACATTATTACAACAATAATGGGCTGTCGCTGTCCATCAACATAGGAATGTTTTTAGTTACGAATGACCGAAAACTCATATTGTTAGATCTAAATAACCAAAAGCGGTGGTTCAAAGAAAATTCTCAATCACTGCTTTCTATAATATTGCTTCCATTATTCATTAACAACACATAATAGTGGGTTCATCGGTCAGGGATGACAATGTCAATGATTAGCTGGATATGACTAAAAATCTGGCATTCTTAATGCTCATCGAGAACTTAAACATTATTACATCAATAATGGGTTAAATAATGGGTTATCGCTGTCCATCAACACAGGAATGTTTTTAGTTACGAATGACTGAAAGCTCATATTGTTAGATATAAATAACCAAAAGTATGGATGATAATTATACATTAACAAAATAAAATAAGAGTTTATTTGAATCGACTATAAGGTGAAAATTTATATTATGCTTACACCGATCAAGGAATTCATACATTTCAGTATGAAAGATTGATACTACAAAGTTTTTCAATAGAAAATAACGAATTAATGATTTCTTATCTTTACACTTATTTTATAAAAATGTGTGTCCTTTCTTTCTTGCCGAGTGCAGGAATGACTCAGTAAATTTTTGATTTTCTCAATTTCGTTACCAACTTTGATTTTTACGAAAATAGTCCTCGTAAGTTGAAAATCGTATCTCGGCGTGAGATTGAGGTAACGGTTTGAATTTTCGTTCATTTATAGTCTTACATACTATACAAGGGAAAAATCAGTACCTTACTAGAACTGACAAGAGGCGACCAATACTTGTCTCCATTTTCTTGAAAAAACGTGAATTTTCATGACAACTGACGTTGTGAGCCGAAAATCATATCTATCGGCGAGAGATCGATTTAAAAGCATGAATTTTCGTTTATTCTCGGTTAAGAGCATGGATCAGTCACCTAACCTCACTTCGAACTTTCGAAATTGAAATTCTTCGATACGGTTTGACCGATCACAAAAAGGCTCTCTCAGCGGACGCAGGACGATGGCAAAAATCCGCTGACAGGGCCTTTTTGTAATCAGACAAACTGTGTCGAAGAATTTCACTTTCGAAATTTGCAGCTATCTCTCTCGCACTCACGATGGAAAGATACAGACTGATCCATGCTCTTGAACAAAGTATATTTACAGAAAAAAAATCAACAATTTACTAGGGCTGACCAGAGGTAACCAACAATTGCCTCAATTTTCGTGAAAAACCGTGAATCTTTACGAATATGGACTTCGTATGCCAAAATTTATATGTCAGCGGGAAACCGTGATAACGGCGTGATATTTCGTTCATTTTTAGCCTGACAAATTATATTTTTTATTATTTAACATCATAATGTAAATCTTTGCATAGAAAATTTTATTCTGCGGAACTATTTTGCGTTCTCTTGAAATTGGTCTTTTCTCTTTTCATTGAGTCCTGGGATATCTAAAAAGAAAAAAATGAAATTGTAAAACTATCAGTAGTTTGTTCGTTGTACAAATCATACTCGTACATGTGTTTATAAGTCTATCTATCCTAACTATGAAGAAACTTCGTCTAGCATTGGTTTTTCCTTGCAATGCTTTATCCAATATTCTATTCTATTCTTTCTATATTCTTTATTCCATAATTCTACTGCATTTTGAAAACAGAAACTTGACGTGAAATCAAAATCACCTTAAAAAATCAGAATAGTTTTATTTGAAAACACAAAACATTATTATTTAATTAAATTTTGCAAAGTTCCTTTTTTGTAATGACTAACTGTTCTTGAACACGTTGATTAAAATCGCAGTACAGAATTGGCCGTACTTACAATTTTTGGGTGATGTAAGCGACCAAAAAATCTTTACGTACATGTAATGAATAAGTGAATGATGGGGTCATGTCCGGTTGAAATAAAAGAAAAAAAAATTTGTTTTGAAATTTTTTTCCACGAAAATTATGATTTTCGAGTTGTTATACACTACCGTCGGAAAGTTTCCGGACAAAAGTCGGAAAAAGTTGCCACACTCTTTTTCGTGTTACTCCGTCGATAACGTAGATAAATTAATTTAATAAACGGCATTTTAAAGGGGAGAAATCCCATTTCATTTTGCTTTTTTTGAAAAATTTTTGCGATTTTTTTTACGACTAGGACGTCATTTTGAAAATGACCATTTTTCGTCTTTTTTTTTCCTTTTTACAGAGCGACCGCGTTTTCAGTAGAAATTTTTTTTTCTAATTTCTTTGACCGGATCTTGAAAAGGCAAAACTCAAGCTTCAATTTCATTTTTTATAAAATCCGTTACGATTTTTTTTGGATAAGTTATCATGTTTTTGGCGAAAAAAGACGAAATTCAGTAATTCCTGCGTAACACGAAAACTATCACATTTAGAAAAAAATCTTAAAGAAGTAAAAAGTTGCCTCTGAGACTGTTCTAGTCACTCGATTTTTTTCAGATTTTTTTTACGAAATTTTTTTTTTCCATTGATTTTAGTCGAACTCCAGGTCTATCAATTTCCGTAATTTAAAAACTATGGGTTTTTTCACCAAAAGTCCGAGTACGAAAAAGTTTTATTTCTTCATTTTGAACGTTTTGGAATTTTTTCAGATTTTTTTTCGAATTTTTTTATCCGACGATGTTGACGATGATGATGAACATCAGCGGAGAAAAAAAATCTGAAAAAATTCCAAAATGTTTAAAATGAAGAAATAAAACTTTTTTGTACTTAGACTTTTGGTGAAAAAACCCATAGTTTTTAAATTACGGAAGTTGATAGACCTGGAGTTCGACTAAAATCAACGAAAAAAAAAAAATTTCGGAAAAAAAATCTGGAAAAAATCGAGTGACTAGAACAATCTCAGAGGCAACTTTTCACTCCCCAAAGATTTTTTTCTAAATGTGATAGTTTTCGTGTTACGCAGGAATTACTGAATTCCGTCTTTTTTCGCCAAAAACATGATAACTTTTTCAAAAAAAATCGTAACGGATTTTATAAAAAACGAAATTGAAGCTTGAGTTTTGCCTTTTCAATATCCGGTCAAAGAAATTGGAAAAAAAAATTTCTACTGAAAACGCGGTCGCTCTGTAAAAAGGAAAAAAAAAGACGAAAAATGGTCATTTTCAAAATGACGTCCTAGTCGTAAAAAAAATCGCAAAAATTTTTCAAAAAAAGCAAAATGAAATGGGATTTCTCCCCTTTAAAATGCCGTTTATTAAATTAATTTATCTACGTTATCGACGGAGTAACATGAAAAAGAGTGTGGCAACTTTTTCCGACTTTTGTCCGGAAACTTTCCGACGGTAGTGTACATAATTGCAATAAACTATTAGCTGTTTTTGTAAAAATAAATCACTTACGATCAAGATTATTCGAGTTTAGGTTATCTAAAATTAAAAAATCCGAGAAACTCGTTTAATTTCAATTGACGCAGTCTTTGAACAAAGAATTTTTTATTCCATGCATAAGGTATCTAAAATTAAAAAATCTGAGAAACTCGTTTAATTTCAATTGACGCAGTCTTTGAACAAAGAATTTTTTATTCCATGCATAAGTTATTCGTGAGACGAGCCCATTTTAATCTCGCGAAATCCCGATGAATTATGAATAATCTGTCCCGAAAAGTAGATCAAAATGGTTGTGAACAGTTCCCGATTGATTCTAGCGTGATATTTCGATAAATAATCCCGTGATTTAATACTTTTGCCGAAAGGAAATTTGGAATATAATCAAGCTGCGTGAACACGCTCCGCAACCGTAAAGAATGAAAAAGCAATAAGATATGTTTCTCCATGTTATTTAAATGGATAATAGAAGATCGAGATTTTTTACAGAATTGTATTTCGAAATACGAAAACATTTCTTAATAACTGTTTCATATACGGTTGATTATCAATGCTAAGTATCTTTATAAAAATCGGTTACGCTATTTAAATTAATTTCATGCAAATTGCAAGTATTTTCGAAATATTAAATTATAAAGTTTTCAACCAGTGAGCTATTGAAAATTTTATTTATCCGGAAACCCGATTTCATAGAGACTAGAATGATCTACAAAAACGGCAATGTGACAATTTCTGATTTGTATGAAAGTTTTGCCGGAAAAGTGCAAAAATCTTGGAATTTATTAAAAATTCAGGCCTAATTAAAATTGAATGAGATAGCACCGATTTTCAATTTTTACTATTTTTCGGCATGAAAAAGATAGTAGCAGACGAAAATGTGTTTCAAAACTTATGATATTCCTTTCGCGGAGGGTCGTATTTTGTGGGCGCTTAAGTAGGGCACTCAATAATCATGCAAAATTTGTTCAGGCGCTCTATAGAAATACATTGCATTCCATAATTATACACCTCACAGCAACCAGGAATCAAACCTTTTTTCTCTAAACTAGTTTAAGTTTTTAATATTTTCTTTGGAGATTCCACAGCCCTTATTTTTATCATCACGGATTCTTCACAATTTTTTCCATGCACCAGACAGTTTGCATCTGATATTTATAGATATTCAGACCACAAATTATTCAATATAAATGTGGTGCTCGTTGAATGTTCGTAAGTTTCCGCATGAATTTAATAAATAATATTTAGAGTTTTAATTCTTCAATAAAGATGTTCGGTAACGTGACTTGAAATTTTTCCAATCCGCATATTCACCAGCACTTTTACTATATTTAAAAAAAAAATCTTATTTTCAAAGTGTTCGGGTTGGTGAAAGGATACCCTACGAAGAACTGCATTTGTTATCAATTTTACCTCTTCTTCTTGTGCACTCAAAATCAAATAGCGTGAGGAAATGACTTTATTGAGTATCGCTCTCGGTTTTATTCATTCATTCAAATTGATCTTGAAAAATATCGATTGTAGCCGAAAGAAGTTTATGGCAAAAGTTGTGTACAATTGAATAAATTATAGGTTTATTTTTTTCTTTCGATACTGTAAACGCTATTGAACTATGTTCTGCTGATATTCATAACGATATTGATCCTTCTGATATTCATAACAATATTGATCCGGTTTGATTATTTTTATAATCACCGTTTCATGATCGATTACATAATAAAAAACATACACATGTTATCTAGAGACGCGGCAGCGTCTTGACGCCATGTATTTTACAAAGTAAATATTCGAGCAAGCAAAGTATTCCATACTCGAGCGCGGTCGATTTCCCCTCACTTCTGAATTTCGCCATTGTCGTCGCCATTGGTTCACGATTCAACGCATGGAAAAAAATTAAACTCCTCTAACCCAATGGGATCAATGCGCTTTTGATGATATCATTTTTTTAAAATATAATTCCAAACCTACTTTTCAACTTCAATATTTTTTCATTTAAAAAAAATATAATTCCAAACCTACTTTTCAACTTCAATATTTTTATTGCGTTTATATTTATCAAATAGACCGTGTATAAAATACGTTTAACCCTTCGCGGTCATACTGGGACGATTTCATCCCAAGCGAAATTTCACTTCAGAATTACCGGGCTCACATTACCAATTTATAGAACTAAGTATGTAACTTTTGGCCTGAAATAATCGCGGATTCACATTCTAGAAATATTTAGGAGTATTCATGATTTTTTTTAGATTTTAAAATCGTCTTAAGACGTTGGAAACTGTACGTGAACTTTTTAGTTCCAGTGTGACCGTGGAAGCAACGAAATTACAGTAGGGCTTCGGAAGGTTTATTTAAAAAACACCGCGTAAGCAAAAACTTACTTTTTTCTATTAAGAAATTATACTAGATGTATTTGTGCTATTATTTCTAATCAAAACTGAATCGCAATTCCCTCACTAAGGAAATATAGGATTTTGACAGTATATTACATTAATAAATCCTGTAAGCCGTGAAACAGTCATTCTTGAAAAAATCATACATAATCATCAAAAGTTTTCCGTTTCTTAGTACCAAAAATTCTCATTTCCATAGTAGCTCACATTGAACATTTATTGTAAAACATTTCGGTTAACAAAAAACAGTCAATAAGAATACGGTATTTTACGATTTATCATGCTAGTTTCTAGGAGGTTCGATTTTTTTATGTGCAGGTTTTCCTGAATTCCGCAGATGTTTCACGGAGAGGCCTTCATTCTTCTTTCTACCTACCCTTTTTCTTTCTGTCTTTCTATCATTTTTTTAAACAGCTGCTTCGTGCGCTATATAGAAAGCTGCTTCGTGCGCTATATCGATAGCTGCTCTGTGCGCTACATTGAAAGCTGCTTCGTGCGCTATATTAAAAGCTGCTTCGTGCGCTATACTGAAAGCTGCTTCGTGCGCTATACTAAAAGCTGCTTCTTGCGCTATATTAAAAGCTGCATTGTGCGCTATACTGAAGGCTGCTTCGTACGCTATACTAAAACTTGCTTCGTGCACTATACTAAAAGCTGCTTCGTGCGCTATACTAAAAGCTGCTTCGTGCGCTATACTAGAAGCTGCTTCGTGCACTATACTCGAAGCTGCTACGGGCGTTGTACCACAAGCTGCTACGAGCGTTATATTCAAAGTTGCTACGGACGCTGTACTGAAATTGGTTATTATAGTATCATATTTATGAATCTCAAAGTATAAATATGAACACATTAAAAACCAAAGATCGAAATATCATAGCCAGAGGCGAGTGGCTCACTGGGGATCACATCGACACTTTTGGTCGACTTTTAGCAGAACATTCCAATTCTGAATTTGTTATGCAGGAAACATGGAAAGTACAACTGCCTCATAATATTGATGCTAAGAGCGGTGATTGTAAATTTATTCAAATTTTGCATAGCGCAGATGGACCCAACAATGCAGGAGGGCATTGGGTATGTTCATATTATGATACCCACTCCATTTTCATTTATGATTCTCTCAACAGAAAAAAGTTGCATCAAAATCATAAGACGTATCTTGAGGGTCTGTTTCCAAACTACCCATTTGGTCAGCGTCCCGTCAAATTCCCAGTCGTGACAAATCAACCAAATTCTAGTGACTGCGGCGTGTTTGCCATTGCTTTCGCTACATCGCTTTTTTTTGACGTTAAGCCAGAGAAAATAGAGTATGATGTGAAGAATCTGCGCCAACATTTATTGAAAATATTCGACACGGGAATAATTAGTCATTTTCCACGTATAGTTAAGATAGGAGATTCTATTAGAATATGTTCATTAGACCAGTTGAAGAGACGAAAACATAAAGTATTGGATAATAAAATTCGACGACAAAAAATTAAGCACCCTCAAAATTCTCAAGTCGTAACCAAAGTTCCCGATTTTGTAAACGGTATTACAATAAGTCAAAAGCAGACTAAAATGGAGGAAAACTATCCTCCGAAGGAACATATAGCGCAAAACTGTCGAGTACCAGATTAGAGTCAAGCAAAAGAGGAAATAGCATGTCCTTGTCACACTTCTATGGTTTCTCCTATACCACAATTGATAGCGTCAACAACATTAGTCAATCTGAAATGTCCCATTAAGGCAGAAATAAAAAAATGCTCCAACCACGAAAAATGTATACCTTCCAAAGTCACAACTTTGACTGAGACTCAACGTGATGAGATAAGAAAAACGAAGGTTGATATTGGTTCTCAGAATATACTAAATCAAGAAATTTTGAATAAAACGAGTCGTAAAAGACCTCTAGTTAAAATTAACATAAAAAATATGGTTACATCACTGACTAATGATTGTGGATATGTCAAAAGGCGTGGAAATTTCATTGCAAGTGATGTTGTAGTTAGGAGTCATCAAGGACTTGTAAATTGCTCAATTCTCAATGGCATTCCACACGAGATAAACCAAACCAAATCTATTAATCTTGGAAAACATCATCAAACTCTACTTCCCATCGATAGACCATTCGATAATCCGCAGGAACAATTGAAACTCCTGTCTTCAGCTACAACTCGGCATGATGTAAAAACGAGTATTGTGACGAATCAGTGTAGAAAGCGAAAATTTTCAATTTCAATCCATGCGGCGCTTGAGAACCCTCCAAAACGCCCGAAAGTTATAGCTCCAAAGTCTATCAAGTCCTATGCAAATAGAAAAGAACACCAGAAAATTCAACAGCACACAGATATAAAACTGAAGCTACAGAAGGCAAAATCGCTATCCCGAAAGTATTACCGAATTCGTCAAACTAATGATACTGTGAAAATGTCGACCTCTAGAGGAGAGTACGTGAACCGATTGATGGAAATATTACGTTCGTATTCAGTCGGTGAATGTCTCTTCGAAGCTGAGCGTATTATAAAATGGAATTTAAGAATTAGAGGGAAAAAGATTTTCGCCCTCAGGCAAGCGCTGCAAAAGCTGAAACGCAGAGCTGAAATTTGTTTAACGCTTCAAGCAGCGGTATCGAACTCTGATATAAATAGTCGAATAGTTTCTCTTTGCAGCTCTATTAGGAAGCATACAGCACCGTCTGAACCTTACTTCGAAGAAACTGCTTACGTTTATCCCCGAAAATTCACCGAGCCTATTGCTTTGAATATCGAATCTAAAGCAACAAATGTGCTCCCGTTAATCGTCACAAAAAAGACTCGCCGTAGGTATCGAGCATGGGGTTGTTCCGAGCATTGCAGAGTTCCGGAGGATATTATTTTAATTAAGTTTGAAAAGTTCCTGACCATCATGCGTGATATTTCTATGCGGAGATTGAAAACAGTCTTACCTAAAATTTCCAAATGTACAGTGAAACACACTGATAATATGTTGGGTCATAGTCAAGCATGCTATATGCAGCCTTCTCTATGCGAATCATTGTTGTTGTCTTTAGAATTCTTATCACCACATTTTCCACAAGTAAGGTTGATTAAGCGATTATTTTATACCGTATCAGCGTTGCTACAAAAAGTAAAAGCGATTGATAGTTCTTTGGATGTGATGAATGTTGAAAATTTACAAAAATTTGCTGAAGAAGCAAAAGAAAATGCAACTCATTTCCAAAGTACTGACGAAATATTATTGGACGAAGATGCCATACATGGCAAGTATTCCAACGCATTCCAATCGTTTCAGAATAAAGCATTAAACCTGCCACGTTTCCCTTGCCTTTCGTGTCAAAGACTTTATTGCTTGAACGATGTCAGGAAACTTGACAACTTACGCGTCGTTCCAGTGGGAAAGATTTGGGATGATTTGAAGCACTTCATTGCCAGTCATAAAGACTGTGATTCCGATTATATCTGTCAATACTGTTTAACCAAGCTCCGCGCTGGTGTTATTCCTCTTACATGCGTTCTTAATAATTTATACGTTCGACCCACACCTGCTCCACTCAAAGATTTGAATGAATTTGAAAAAATTCTGATACAGAGAGCAAAAGTATTTCAAACAGTAGTAAAGATGGGTACTGTACATAAAAAAAATATCCCACACCGAAAAATGTTGAGTAAAGCTCAGGGGCGAGCTTTCCACTTACCTTTACCGCTAGAAAAAACATTGGAAAAAATTTGTCCTCCGACGAAGGCAATTAATTCAGATCATGAACTATACATGTTAGTACGTGGTGTTCCAACTAAAAGTAAGAAAGTTTGGGAATCAATTGTAAACAAACAAAAAGTATTTCGTTCCCTTTTGTGCCTGAAAGAACGTAACATTCTATATAGTGAAATAAATTTACCCGAGCGATGTTCGGATTTGCTGGACACGGATTTACGTGAAGTTGAATTTCAAATATCTCAAGAATGTGACAGTGATGAAGATGTTGATGATCCAGAGAATAACCTTGATGTGCGAGAACAACAAAACCAACAAGGTGACGGTGTTCAAAAAAAAGTAGGTATAAACAAGCAGATAGATGCCCGTGTAGAGGCTTTGTTAACACAAATGACACCATCTGATTGTTATTATGAACAGTACACGATTCATCGGATGCACGCTCCAAAGGAAAATAAAACTGCAACAGAACTTTATCAGATGTTGAAAGTTCATGCTGAATCATTAGATAATCGTTGCAAATTGTTGGATCTGTTGTGTTTTCCGTGTGAATATCCTGATGGTATTAATGGAGAGCATCAAGAAAGGCCTGTTCATCTTTCGTCATTTGAATATGCTAAATTGCGAATTCTGTCACGAAATAATCAATTTCGACTGAATCAACAATATTTGTTCTTCCTTTTAAATGCTCAAACTATTCGACAATTATCAAGTGGCATTTATCATAGACTTAACGTTAGCGATGGACGCGTGCGATATACTTCTGCTTCTTACTTGGATCAATTGAAAAAAGGAGAGCTGGAAGGGAATTTATCCACAATATTTTCTAAACTTCCGAATACCGAACAGTTTTGGAAAAGACCGCGCAGTACTTTGAATTGTATGCTTCTTCATTATGGACCTCCAACATGGTTTTTCACAGTAAGTCCGAGTGAGTGGCAATGGGATAGGCTAGCCGAATTTTTACGAGAGAGGAACCCCTCACTTGGAAGCGAAAAATCATTGAGTGAACTCGTAGCAGCCGATCCAATATCAGCTGCAATATTTATAAATAACGAATTCGAGGCAATCAAAAAGTTCCTTCAATCAGACGACCGTCCCATCGGAAAAGTTATACATTTTGTCATAAGGAGAGAATATCAGGGAAGAGGTATGATACATTTTCATTTTCTCATATGGATAGAGGGTGCCCCTGTTCTTGGAAAAAGTTCGAACGAAGAAGTCGCTGACTTCATCAAAACGTATGTGACCTCCAGAATACCGAATCCGAATGTTTCACCCGTGCTGTATCGTCGAGTCACCACCCACCAGTATCACCATCACAATTCTTATTGCATGCGTAGTAAATCGGTTGGAGAGAAAGGTAAGGGTGGTACTCGTAAAGTTTGTCGTTTTGCATTCCCAAAACCGGTGACTAACGAATGGATTATCAGAGATGTTCAAACCTCGATTGCTGGGAGGCGAAATTTAAAATCAAAATGCCAATTATATGATAATCCCCGTAGTCTTGACGAAGTTAACATAAATAACTATAACCCTGCTGTATTAACGGTATGGGAGGGTAATATGGACATCTCATTTGTAGGAGAAAAATCGTCATCCTTAGCTCGGTATCTTACCAAGTATATGTCAAAATCAGAAAAAACACATGTCGGAGAGACTTTCGAACAAATTAACAGCACAAAATCTGTAGCCAGTAGGCTATGGAATATTGGATTACGTGCATTAAATAATCGAGAATGTGGTTCACTCGAAGCAGCAGATAGATTGTTGGGGTATCCGTTGTTTATGACAGATCCAGACACTGTTATTAGGTGGGTTGACATTAACATTGTCAGAAGTCGGCGGGTCAAACCCCGCAAAGTAGTAGAAACCATGGACGCAGAATCTACGGATATTTTCTACGAAGGCTTGATTGAAAATTATCCAAGGAGACCCGCTGAATTGAATGATGTATGTCTTTACGATTATGCAAAGTGGTATGACATAGTAAAAACCATGCCTCAACGAAAAGACGTTGTATTTTATAAACTTAAACCAGGCTCGTATCTGCGAAAACGCGAACGCGGATATTTAATTAATCATTATCATCATGATCTCTTAACAAATCCTGAAAATTACTTTCACACGTTGCTGTTATTATTCCAGCCATGGCGATGTGTGACCGAGCTTAAGAATGGTCAAGATACATATACTGCGTCATATTGTTCAGTGCAGGCTACACTGCCAATGGCCGCTGAATATCATGAACGTTTAACGGAAATTGCGAAAGACACGAAAGAAATGAAAGAATTGATTCAGCAAAAAATTGATGAAATGGAAAAGGACGAAGAAAATCATCCCGATTTAGATAAGGTTCCACATGGATGCGATCCCATCGAAGCGGATGAAGCGATGAAAGATTTCGTCAATTTAGGCGCGAATGAAGCTCATAAAGAGCTTAATGTTTCAGAAATGATTCAAGAATTGAATGCAGACCAGAAACGTATATTCGATTCTGTTACCAAAACAATAGATTCTGGTGAAATACTTCGACTGTATGTGAGTGGAGAAGGTGGAACAGGCAAAAGTTTCTTGATAAAGACACTAACTTGTTGGCTCAAGCATGTCAAAGGTAAGGATTCGGCTGTAACCGCGCCCACTGGGATAGCTGCCTTTAACATAGACGGACTAACTTTGCATAGGTTGTTTCAACTGCCTGTTGAACATAACAAAACACCAAAATATAAGGAGTTGTCGGATGCAGCTTTAGAAGTCATTCGAGACAATTTGAAAAACGTTGACCTTATCATTATTGATGAAATATCCATGGTCTCAAACATTACTCTGATGTACATTCATCTTAGACTGACCGAAATTTTCAACACCGCTGACGTTGAAGATGGTTGGTTCGGAAAAAAACACATTATAGTTTTTGGTGATCTTTTACAGTTACCACCTGTTAGGGAAGAACCAGTCTTCATGAAACTTTCGAAAGATAAAGTTGAAAAATTGATAGGATCGTTGGGTACCACAGATTTGTGGCGCAATTTGTTTAAGTACGATGAACTAACTATCAACATGCGTCAAAAAAATGATTCATCGTATCGAGATATGCTCTCAAAAATTCGCTTGGGTTGCATAGACACCGAAACTGTACAGATGTTGGAGTCAAGAAAAATTGAACTAAGATCTTCGAATATTCCTGATAGAATTAGGGAATTGTGCGACTTTATAAGTAAATTACCAACGGACGTAGTTTGTTTAATGCCTACAAATCGAATGTGTGATGTGTTGAATGAGGCGATGTTGGATCGGATACCGTCGAAAGAAATTAACTTAACAGCTGAAGATTTAATCGATAAACCATCATTTAAGACTAGGGTTACAAAGATTTTACACCGGTGGGAGGATGACGTAAGTCAAACTGCAGGGCTCGCTAGAGTGATTCCCATAAAACTCGGTGCCAAAGTTATGCTTCGACGGAACATCGATGTCACAGTAGGCCTCGTCAATGGAACGATCGGCGAGGTAGTTTCAGTTTCCGAATTTTTGGACAAAAGTTCAATTGAGAGAGTCACAATCAAACTTGCGAATGGTGCGCAATACGATATAGAGCGTGTAAGCGTTAAATTCGAAGTCATTGACGGCGTCTATGTAACTAGGAGACAATTTCCCTTGTGTATTAGTTATGCTATTTCATTCCATAAAAGTCAAGGATTGAGTTTAAAATGTGTTGTTATGGATTGCGGGAACTCCATATTCAGCTGTGGCCAAATTTATGTAGGTATGTCGCGAGTAACTTCGCTTGATGGTTTACATCTAATAAATTTCGACCCATATTCGATTCATGCTAATTGTTTATGTATTGATGAGTACAATAGATTGAGAAATTTGTATCGACCCGATCTTGACGACATAAAAATTCCAGACACTCGGGGACTCAAAACACGCGATGTCATTTGGGCTGTACCTAAAGGAATGACCGATGTGCAAATACAGGATGACACAACATGTAATCGGCAGGAAACTGTTATTACCGGGTTCTTAAACGCTGACAACACATCTTGTTATGCTAATACTGTCATTCAATGTATTTTTAGCTGTGACCCCATTGTGAAATTGATTAAGAAAGCGAATGATTGTCGACCTCTGTCGATTCCATTGGAAATCAATAAAACGAAGAATAGTCCCCCTTTCGCTTTGAATGAAGTTCGAAAATTCATTGGTGATAAATTCGTTCAACCGATTCAACAAGATGCATCAGATTTCTTTGATGCTATATGTCAAGTCATGCCATCGATCAAAACCCTTGTACAATGTAAACTTTTGAAAAAAATTATTTGCAAATCCTGCGGATATACGTCAACTCTAACGGATGAAATTAGAAACTTTTTAACCATAGATATGTTGAACTCGAAAACAACATTAACTCTCCAGGAAGTAATTGATCGAAATTTAGCACAATGGAAGGCAGCTGACATTCCTTGCGATAATTGTTCTGCAATGACTAGGGATGTGCGATACTCTTTGAGCTCAGTCTCAAAGATATTGGTAATCGTTTTAGCAGTACCGACAATCGACCCAAAAACGGGTAAAAAAACAAAAAAAACAGAGCAAAATCAAGGCTGTGCCGAGCTCTAAGATCAATGTGTGTGGACATACATTTAAAGTTATAAGCGCGATATTTCATAGTGGGGAACACGTCACCACAGGTCATTATACGTGCATGATCCGACATGGTCGTTCATCCTGGATGAACGTTGATGATGCAACAATTGAAAAGAGAACATGGCCCGTTAATGCCAAAGATTCTTTCATGTTTTTCTTATTGGGAGAGTAAATTCATCATAGCATTTAAATAATAATTGTTATAGGTTTTAATTTTATTTTTCATGTTATATACATAGTTTTATATTTTCATTGATTCGTTAAACATGAAAAGGGTGTAAAGGCACCTTGAACCGATGGAAAAATCTTACTCATACATCCCAAGATTACTTAATAACCATATCGACCTTCGCAGGTACTCTTTTTTACATTTTCAGTTTAATAGAACACTAATCAGTCGGATTGTTGGGTACAAGAATATATGAAAAAAGGCACCGGCCATTTATCCTTGAGGCTCAGAGTCGAGCAGAGCCACAATACTTGTTGGACAATGAATTGTGCTTAAAGTTCACCATCTCACTCATATGGTGCAATACAGCTCCGGCTTTGGTGACTAGGTGAATGAGTTTTTTTAGGTGATTGAGTTCATTTATTTATATTTTTTAGCATGTCATCTTGAAATCTCCTCGATTAGTTCAGTCGGGTTAGTCATATCATCTTGCAGAGATGGTCGAACCCCGGTAGAACTCGCAACGAATTTGCAAGTGATAAGATGTGGATTAGGCCTCTTGGGGATACCACATAAAAAAAAAAACGCGCCTGGAACTCTACCCCTGTGGTGGTGCGGAAAGGAGTTCGCAGTATACAAACGTTAAATTCTATGCCTACTACAACAATACTACAACAAGCATAGGATCTTAAATAAATTTACCAACAAAATAACTCACAGAAATTTAAACAAGCTTAAGGAACTTTTGAGAAAAAAGACGTGATATCAAATCGCAAAAATTCCCTCCGGGAAAAAAAAACTCTGGACAAGTACATTGATGGTCCCTCGTATCCTGATGATATCACAAACATAAAAAAATTCAAAATCTCATTTCATCCTTTTATATTTTCTTTTATTCTAAAAGAGAAACAACTACAGTCACTACAAAAAATTTAATACCAAAGAAGTGTAAAAAAAATTTCATAAAAAAAATCATGAACTTTACTGAGAATAATTTCAAAACAATTGAAAAAAGTCTCACAAATCAGCAAAAAACATTATTTAAGAAAAAAATTATAAATCTGTAATTATTTTGTAAAGTGGAAAAAAAATTCAAATAAAACGTGAGAAAATCTTAAATACACCACTCGAAAACATTGCAGACGTAAATAACAAAAAAGTCTGGCTTGAAAACATTTTGAAAGCCGATGACCCATTCTTTTCACCTTATTATGAAGGAGGAATGACTAAATGAGTTGAAAAAGTTTCCATCTAAGTTATGAACAGCATTAAAATTTATGATATCATTTCGAGGACAAGTATTTATTGGTAATTGGGATTATTCATTCCTATGAGACGCATTAAGAACTTGGAACAGTTCTAATGAATCAAAAAAGTTACTAACTTACGTGCAGTATTAAAATTTATGATATCAACTCGAGGCCAAGTATTTATTGGTAATTCGGAGTACTCATTTTTACGGGACGCATCAGAAACTTGAAAAAGTTCTAAAGAATCACAAAAGTCACCATCTAAGTTGGATCCAGCACTAAAAATTATGATATCAATTCGAGTACAAGTATTTTATTGGTAATTAGCAATTTTAATATTGTGAAATTATGTTCTCATAAGGGTTGAGAATACTCGTCCGGCTTAGAACGTTTTATCGAAATTACTAAAAAATCAACAACCATGAAAAACCTAAAAATCTTGCTTTCCGACAATTAGAACAATACCAACCCATTTTTTTAAAACATATTCTGGCCCAAGGAACAGTGAAGTCATGAGTTACTTTTTGACAGCAGAAACGTATAAGGAATCTTCCTGCCCATGACTTTTTGGTAAAATGGCTAATTCATAAAAATCACATCGAAGGGAAAGTCATTTGTCACTTAATGGTGGTAGAGACTTATAAGAAAATCGATTCGTCTCCGTCTTTATGGATCCCCTGATTTCATTCACAACATTCGACGTCAATTGGATCGGTACAAATTATGTTTAAATACGTGTTAAAAGTACTTGTCCGGCCCATCACTTTTTATTCAAATTGCTCATTCAAATCAAAATCAGAACGCCTGAATGAGGGAAATAAAAATCAGGGAATTAAGAAAAATACCTTCAGGTATTTTAAGTTAATTTTATCAATTGTAAAAAAATGTAATAGAACTTTCCTGTAATATACAAGAGATTTTATTGTGCATCCATGAAGAAATGCACTTCACACAATCAAAATTTCTAACTTTCTAGGATAACCCCTCAGATTATTGATTATTGCAATTACGACATTTTTTACTCCTCATTTCTTTCAACGGAAAAATTTTATTCAATGTAAGAACCAACCTATACTATTGCTGAGAATATTAAACTCATAATAAGTCGCATTTTAAAAAATTTTCGAGTTTATTCACATATACAATTTGATTCGGTAGCCCCTAGATTATATTGTAATTACGGCATTTTTTACTCTTCGTTTGTTTTAGCGGAAAAATTATATTCGGCATAAAAAACAACTTATACTATTGCTGAGAATATAAAACTGATAATATGTTGTATTCCAAGAAATTTTCGAGTTGATTAACGGACACAATTTGATCCAGTTAAAATCATTGTTGAACGTTGAGTATGACACGAGCGTTTCCTGAAATACGAAGAAAATTTTTTTCTCATATTAAGAGACGCGGTAGCCGCTGGTATTACTATTCCAGAAAATTAACACATGAATTAACTTATTCTTTGATTTTGATTTGAATGAGCAATTTGAATAAAAAGTGATGGGCCGGACAAGTACTTTTAACACGTATTTAAACATAATTTGTACCGATCCAATTGACGTCGAATGTTGTGAATGAAATCAGGGGATCCATAAAGACGGAGACGAATCGATTTTCTTATAAGTCTCTACCACCATTAAGTGACAAATGACTTTCCCTTCGATGTGATTTTTATGAATTAGCCATTTTACCAAAAAGTCATGGGCAGGAAGATTCCTTATACGTTTCTGCTGTCAAAAAGTAACTCATGACTTCACTGTTCCTTGGGCCAGAAAATGTTTTAAAAAAATGGGTTGGTATTGTTCTAATTGTCGGAAAGCAAGATTTTTAGGTTTTTCATGGTTGTTGATTTTTTAGTAATTTCGATAAAACGTTCTAAGCCGGACGAGTATTCTCAACCCTTATGAGAACATAATTTCACAATATTAAAATTGCTAATTACCAATAAAATACTTGTACTCGAATTGATATCATAATTTTTAGTGCTGGATCCAACTTAGATGGTGACTTTTGTGATTCTTTAGAACTTTTTCAAGTTTCTGATGCGTCCCGTAAAAATGAGTACTCCGAATTACCAATAAATACTTGGCCTCGAGTTGATATCATAAATTTTAATACTGCACGTAAGTTAGTAACTTTTTTGATTCATTAGAACTGTTCCAAGTTCTTGATGCGTCTCATAGGAATGAATAATCCCAATTACCAATAAATACTTGTCCTCGAAATGATATCATAAATTTTAATGCTGTTCATAACTTAGATGGAAACTTTTTCAACTCATTTAGTCATTCCTCCTTCATAATAAGGTGAAAAGAATGGGTCATCGGCTTTCAAAATGTTTTCAAGCCAGACTTTTTTGTTATTTACGTCTGCAATGTTTTCGAGTGGTGTATTTAAGATTTTCTCACGTTTTATTTGAATTTTTTTTCCACTTTACAAAATAATTACAGATTTATAATTTTTTTCTTAAATAATGTTTTTTGCTGATTTGTGAGACTTTTTTCAATTGTTTTGAAATTATTCTCAGTAAAGTTCATGATTTTTTTTATGAAATTTTTTTTACACTTCTTTGGTATTAAATTTTTTGTAGTGACTGTAGTTGTTTCTCTTTTAGAATAAAAGAAAATATAAAAGGATGAAATGAGATTTTGAATTTTTTTATGTTTGTGATATCATCAGGATACGAGGGACCATCAATGTACTTGTCCAGAGTTTTTTTTTCCCGGAGGGAATTTTTGCGATTTTCGTTTTATTCAGAGAAAGTATAGTCTCGGCGAGCCTCGGGCCAGCAGACGACAGAGCTGTCAATGTACTTGTCCCGAGACTCTACCGAGTCTCTTGATATTTTGGTTCATATAAACTCCTATGGAGACTGTATATAATTACAATCCGCACTTTTAGCTTGTGAATATAACCCATAACTGTTGATTTTATTTTGCATTTTTATACATATTTTGTAGATGAATATGGTCACTGCGAGATTTGAATACACAGGATCACGAAAAAAATGCTTACCAGTCTGTTCAAAAGTTTATTCTGAGATCATTTTTTTTCACAATTTATCCAATTTACTCGCTAATCTTGCACTTTATCATTACAGAACTTCGCTCAGAATCTCCGTTGAATATTGTTATTAAATCCATTAATCGAAATTTTCCGGACGTCCTGCACTTGATTATGTCAAAACTCCGTTAATAACCGTTTCACTGTGTAGACGTCATACACTACGCTTACACGGCACTCTTATTCCGATTTGGTTATAATGGAGTCTATATACATTAGGGTGTCCGTTATTTCCCAAATTGACGTTTTCCACTTGGGTACGGTTTAAATCGTTTGTTTATAGTCCAAAAACAACTTTGGAAAAAAAAAAAATTTTTTATATGCCCTTAACCCTTGCCTAAATGACGATACTTTTCCCATTTAATTAACATGGGATTTTTTCACTTTTTAGATTTCAATTTTTTTCTCGCTTACCATATTCATTAGCTCACTTTAAATTGTGGATTCTACTTCTATTATGATGTCTTTAGTTGGTCAATTTTTTATATTGGTGACAAAATAGTCGTTCATGAGTTTTCGAAAGGTTAAATTTTTTTTTTACGTGTTTTTTAATGATTTTTGAGCTACTTAACTTTTCAATGATTCAATGATATTATATTGAAACGTTTCGTTGCCGCGGGTACTGGGATCCAGCGACGCAGGCCTCGCGAGAGGTTTACGAAACTGAGATTAAAAAATGAAATTTCGGGTGGCTCGAGATGTAGTTGAATTTTGTTTGAAATTTGCCAAAAGAAAAGAAGTTTACTTGTATCGCTCTCTCTCCTTACATTAGTTGTTATAACATGCCTCAGGAGATTTTGTCATGTCCATGTATGACTTTGACGATCATTCATCATAGGCATTCAATGAATGAGAGAGAGATCGATGCTAGATAACATAAAACCATCAAAAAAAATAAGTTAAATTAATTAAAGATTTAATAGGTTAAGTTTCACCTACCGATAGTTGTTCCTGGAGGAGGAGAGACGAAATTGATGAATTTAATCAACAATTTATGATAAATTAAGCAATAATATCAGGCGGAGGGCCGAAAGAATGACAAGAGAGAATAAAGATTGAGGAGGTAGCGTCGCTCGATCCCTGTGTCCGTGGACGATCCTTCGTGTTGGTGTGCGAGAACTTTATTATTCCCGAAATATCTTATCGCTATCTCTCTCTAACACACGCGGCCGGAGGATCGAAATTCCGATATTTTAGTTATGATTATTCGTTCACGAAATACAAAGATTTTAGTTATGATTATTTTCCCGAATATCATACGATTTTAGTTATGATTATTTCTCGGAATTCCAATATTCCGGTCACGATCACTTGCACTCTTTTCAATGATTTATATAGTTATCGATTAAATCGAAAATATTATGCGGCAAAAGATCGTAAGGATGTGATTAATTAAGAGTAATAGTGCTCAGAGAATTAATAAACGCAGGGCGAGGATCAGACATGCAAATAAAGAAACACGGAGTCAAGCGTGATGTGCAATGATTGTTTATTGAAAGTTTAGTTTATGTCAAAGAGCCTGAGCTCGAAAAGTCTCAATTATGTGTGATAGAAAATTATCGTTCTTGACGATGGTCAAACGCTTGAGAAGCAAGCGGAACAACAAGTACGAAAGGATTATAAATCTTTGATATCGATTTATAATCGTTTCTCATGGCCTTCACGATACGTTTTTGTATCGCTAAATACGGAGTGGCCGATGCTCCATATCTCATAGAGTATTAACCACGGTGTAGTTAATACTCGAAAAATTAATTAAGAGAAATAGTTCTATTCATCCGACGGATAAATTCCGTCCGCTGAGTCCCGGTTCAAGATAAGTGATAAAGACAGAAGGTCGAAAATAGAATTCACGATTTCGGAGAGATTTAGCGAATAAATAGTGATCTAATTTTCGAACTCTCGATTTTCCGACAAAACCTGCCTAAAGTCACCATCTATTGCTATCTCTCAGAGTTTGACATCCAGTGCAATACTGGGGCATTCTAAGAGAGATAGGTCCTAACCACGATCTCAGGTGGAAGATAGGATGGAGCAATGCTCAATTGCAATCAGAGCATTACCGTTTTCTCTTGAAGTAGATATCGAATATAATGAATAAATTTTCGTCCGTGCGCGCCCTTAAATAAATACAGCCGTGTGAGGGGAATGCTCCCTTCTATGACCTCTTTGATGATGGTTGAGGTGGGATGACTTCGAGAGGGTGACCACTGGAGTCAAAAATTGGGTATAAGATGTTTATCCCCACTCTAGAGTCGCGGTTGAAGGATTGTTGCTATTGAGATCTTTCTGTCTCCTCGATTGAATATCAGGAGTCGATGAGATCGTAGGAGCTCTCTCAATTATCGAAGGGAGTGTTCCGATGGTTATAGGAAGGGCCGGCTAGGCCGCTGGCGCGAGTCACTGACCGCTGATTTGGTCGTGATGGGAGAGAGAGGGTCGTGATGGGAGAGAGAGGCGCGTGATGCGGGCAGGCGTGGCTATTAACGCGACGCTGTGAGCCTGTGATGAGTAGCCTGACGAGAGACTCTCCGCCCAGCGGTGTGCTCTAGAACGTGATGGCGGTTGTGGAACTGCCGTCCCGTTACAATATATCTAGAGACGCGGCAGCGTCTTGATGCCAAGTATTAAAAAGAAAATGTTTGAACAGGCAAGGCAAGACGTGCAGCGTATATATACTCGAGATTGGTCGATTTCTCCTCACTTCTGAACTTGAAATCGTTGCCCTTATTACGTAATTCGACTGACGGAAAAAAATGAAACTCCCATCATACAATGGGATGAATGCGCTTCAGATGACATAAATTTTTTTTCCCTGTGATCCCCGTAAAAAGGTGAATTCGTAATTGTAAAAATTAGGTGCCTCGATTTCAGTATAGAAAATTTTCTTCCACAATATATATATGTCTACTTTCCGAACCCCCTCCAAGGGAGAATCTACTCTCCTCCCGCGGAAATAATAGAACGAGAGCAAGAAACATACATATACAATTCAAACCCGGGCGAGGGGGGTCGCAGGGGGCGAAGCCCCCCGCGGGGGTCCGGGGGCGGAGCCCCCGGCGGGGGGAGAGGGGGCGGAGCCCCCCCAGGGGGTTCGGGGGGCGGAGCCCCCCGAGGATGACGATTATAATTTTTAATGAATCATCATACTTACATACACATATATTTTATACAAATATAACAATAGACTACAAAAAACCGCGAGACCGCGAAAACCGCGAGAAAACGCGAAATACCGCGAGAATGCGAAAACCACGAGAAAGGCACTTACGAAGAAGGTATACCCCCGAGTATGACGATTATAATTTTTCCATCATTGTACTACTCAATATGTCTTAATTTCTACTGTCGTTCTTTACAAAAAGAAGTGATATCCCCGGAAAAAACTTTTAAAAAGTGAAAAAAGAACGCCAAGTATTAAAAAGTTGTGACCTTATCTATAAAATTACTACTCGAAATCGTTTCGCCATTTACAAAAATAAAATCATATCATTCTCATCAAGCCAAGACCACCAAATGGTGTATGAAATTACAAATAGACGTAAAATGCACGCGTGCAAAAATTATACGCCAACTTGGCGTGCATGAATTTCAAATTTAAGTTCGCCAAAGGCGAATCTCACATTAGTAGGATTTAAAATCAATATTCTACATAGATAGTTTCGGACGGATGATTAGATGGGCTGAGTGAATAAATGGTTTGGACGGACGAATAAGCGGAAAAAAATGACTAAATGTACAAATGAAAGAAGCGTTCCTTTGCCGAACTGACATTTGAAAATCATGCACGCCAAGTTGGCGTATAATTTTTGCACGCGTGCATTTTACGTCTATTTGTAATTTCATACACCATTTGGTGGTCTTGGCTTGATGAGAATGATATGATTTTATTTTTGTAAATGGCGAAACGATTTCGAGTAGTAATTTTATAGATAAGGTCACAACTTTTTAATACTTGGCGTTCTTTTTTCACTTTTTAAAAGTTTTATGTATATTTCCAATTATCAAGGGCTGAAAAGAGTTTAATTCACTTAATTATTCATTTAATATAATTTATTATTTGTTATTGTACAATAATTACTACTACAAGAGTTAATGTATGCGAATACTTTTAATCCAACAATCATAAAAATGCACTGTTGAACTATTGCCATTTCAATTTATTTGTGTCACACTCTTTTGTTACGCTTGAAAATTTATTTTTCTAATCACTTACTACCTGAAGCAGATACAGTTTTTGATTTTCATCTTTGGTCAACACATGAATGTACTCTTTCGTCAATTGTACAGCTCTTTCTGCTAAGTCATTGACTACTTTCATATTTTCAACAATTTTTCAGCCTTCCTGTCCTATAGTCCTTATTATTCGGCCAAGATTTTGGATCGAATTCTGGAAATTATTTTTCAATATCAAATCTGTCGAAAAAAGGTAATGTCACGTAGAATGGTCAAAGCCTTGAAATCAGGTACCGAGTCTGACTTTGATTGTCCCAAAAGATATATAATTAATAATGACAAAGAAATCATAAATTCACAAATAAAAGGGATAGACTACATCATAAGTTGTCATACTTTACATTTTTTCGACAGATTTGATATTAATCCGTTTCGGCCCAGAAGGCCCCTCGAGGTACACCGCTATTTAGTGGCTCATAACTACTGCTACTCCGGACTGAAAAAAAATTAAAAGCACAAATTTTTTTTCAATTACAAGAAAATGCGGTTTAAAACAAAAAAAAACATGTTTTTTTCACACTTTTTCGTGAAAAAAATTTTCGTGAAAAAAGTAATGATTTTTTTTTTTCAAATGATAATGGACTTTAGAAAAAGTTGTCAAGAATTACAAGTTCTCGAAATCACTCGAAAAATGCACTAGAATTTTTTGCAAAATGTATTGAGCGATTTTTTTGATTTTTAAGTCAAAATTTTTTTGAGAAATTTCGTGGGTATCATCGGAAAGAGCACATTTTAAACTGAAAGATTGTGCTTTTAATTTTTTTCAGGCCAGAGTAGCAGTAGTTACGAGACACTAAATAGCGGTGTAACTCGAGGGGCGTCCTGGGCTGAAACGGGTTAAAAAAAAATTTCTAGAATTCGATCCAACTTGGCCGAATAATAAGGACTATAGGACAGGAAGGCTGAAAAATTGTTGAAAATATGAAAGTAGTCAATGACTTAGCAGAGAGAGCTGTACAATTGACGAAAGAGTACATTCATGTGTTGACCAAAGATGAAAATCAAAAACTGTATCTGCTTCAGGTAGTAAGTGATTAAAAAAATAAATTTTCGAGTGTAACAAAAGAGTGTGACACAAATAAATTGAAATGGCAATAGTTCAATAGTGCATTTTTATGATTGTTGGATTAAAAGTATTCGCATACATTAACTCTTGTAGTAGTAATTATTGTACAATAACAAATAATAAATTATATTAAATGAATAATTAAGTGAATTAAACTCTTTTAAGCCCTTGATAATTGGAAATATACATATATATATAATATCATTGAATCATTGAAAAGTTAAGTAGCTCAAAAATATTAAAAATCATTAAAAAACACGTAAAAAAAAAATTTAACCTTTCGAAAACTCATAAACAACTATTTTGTCACCAATATAAAAAATTGACCAACTAAAGACATCATAATAGAAGTAGAATCCACAATTTAAAGTGAGCTAATGAATATGGTAAGCGAGAAAAAAATTGAAATCTAAAAAGTGAAAAAATCCCATGTTAATTAAATGGGAAAAGTATCGTCATTTAGGCAAGGGTTAAGAGCATATAAAAAATTTTTTTTTTTTTCCAAAGTTGTTTTTGGACTATAAACAAACGATTTAAACCGTACCCAAGTGGAAAACGTCAATTTGGGAAATAACGGACACCCTAATATACATATATATCGGGCATAATAAACCCGATTAATTAATGCGGAATAAGTGTTCCGTGTGAACGTAGTAGTCATTGCTCTCTCTCTCTCTCTCTCTCTCTCTCTCTGCAGCTGTCACTGGAGACTGGCTTTGATGAAAATGGGTCTTGAGGCGGGCGTTGAGGCCTATCATGGTGTTGTATACAGACACGTCAAATTCTTGAATGTGTTGGTAACTTTTGCATAATCTTGAGCCCGTGCAAAGTTTTTTCTCAGCAATTACGCGACCGATCATGCTGATTTTGGGCGCAATCGAAAGAGAATTTCTTTATTAGCTAAAAGTTCAATTTTCAAGTTCCTCAATTGCTTCTGAGCTTCGTAATTCAATAAAATGACATGCCAATTTTACCCCCACCACCGCGAAAAGTTTTGTTTCGAGAAAGTATAGTCTCGGCAAGCCTCGGGCCAGCAGACGACAGGGCTGTCAATGTACTTGTCCCGAGACTCTACCGAGTCTCTTGATCCTATCCAAAAATGTGCCTTCGATGACTTTTTATGATAATTTTTCAAACTCTTATTACCACAATCAAATCTGAAAAGCGGAAATACTTACAATTAGCACACATGTCGCTGCAAAAAATTTCCAAAATTTGCAGGTGTCCGCTGCATTCTAATTATTTAGTTTTTGATACTAATAGAATAAAAACAGCGGAAAACAATTTGAAACCACTTGTCCAATTCTTCATGCCAGTACTAAAGAAGGAAAGCAAAAAAACACAGCGTACTTCAAGTCCAACAGGATTCAAAACTTTTTCAGGCATCGATGGGGTTTCAAAGACAGCAATTTAGATCCTAGCTGTTCAAGAACAAGCCGCTGATGATTTTTATCACAAGTTTCCCAATTTATATGTCACAGTTGGAGCCGAAGAGTGGAAATACTTGGTACACATGTCGCTTGACAAAAATTGCAAAGTTTATAGGTATCCGCTGTCGATGATACAAATTTTGATACAATCGAAAAACAGCACCTGACGACTTCCTCAGACCAGTTTTCCAAATTTATTATGACACATTTGCAGAAGAAAAATGAAAGAATATAGCGCACTTTGAGTCTTACAAAATTCAGAAACTTGGCATGTGTCCACAGCCATTCACAGACAAAAATTTTGATAGCATCGGAACATGATAAGCCAAAGGCTTTTTGTAATGCATTTATCAGTTGTTTATGAATAGTGTAATCACTGAACATAAATATTCCTGTATGAAGATGTGAAACACTGTAGGTGCTCGCTACATATCTCAGCAATACAAATTTTGATATCATCAGAAACAGAGCACCCGAAGACTTTTCAACATAACTTTTTGAATTCATTATGCACAATCATAGCAAAAATGTTTTGGAAAAACATAAAAACTCCCGACTGAAAAACTCCTTCACTTAAAAAAAACAGTATTAAACTTTAAAAAGTCTGAAATAAAAAAATAGATGTCGGGATTTTCGTCGGGAGATGTCTTTACTTCATCATGGTGCCACATTGGAATAGAAAAAAAAAGAAATGCACAGCATACATGTGTCCAACAAACTGATGAATCATGGTTTTAATACACTGCATACGGATGAGGACATAAATGGACCAAACTGAATAACGAAAAAGACGACAGCTTGTTAAATAACGATGACACAATAAATCCAACTAGCACACATTTATTTTGATTTTTTATTCGAATTTATCAATATACATACAATAATAGCAAGTTCCCAAAATAACATTTCTGATTCGAAGTTATAGGTTAACGAACCTATATTTTTCGCGGCTCGGTAATCAAAACACTTTATAAATATTTTTCACAGACGTGTAGCACACATTTATTTCGAATTTTTATTCGAATTCATCAATGTTTATATAATGATTACGTGTTTGCAAAATAAAATTTCTGATTCGAAATTATAGGTTAACCTATAGATTTCTCGCGGCTGGGTAATTAAAGCACTTGATAAATATTTTTCACGAACGTATGATTTTATCCTATAAATTTAAGCTTAACACTTAATCCTACACTGAACTACGGAATAACTTCAAACTCGCACATCCCGCACTGTTTATGAAACACTGATGAAACTTTTTAAAAAATAAGGATGGCTTCACTTCTGAATTCGAGTGCTATTGACACCGTCGTAAAGTTAGCCCCAGAGACATGAGGCCTTTGATAGTATTATATGAGGCATTCCATGCGGTTTCGAACGGTCAAAAAGTTGACCGCTCCCAAAAAAATTGAAATTTTGTCAAATCTCTTGAATATATGAAAGAGAGATGTGTACATTTTTTCAGAATTTTTTGATCGCATTTTTTCGAGCTTTTCAACATTTCAAAATTTCCTAAATACCTTTATATACCGAAATCTTACGATCGAACAGGAAAATGTTTCAGACAAAAAAGTTGCAGTTTTGCATATATTTTATGAAAAAAATTTTGTTCGAATTTTTTTAGTTTAAAAAGTGACTATTTTCATAAAAAATATATGGAATTAATTTTTTTCGGTCTGTATGCCACTCTCGATTTGTCTCAAAAAATTTCAGAATATACTCTAAAATGTGTACAATAACAGGTAATTTTTTTGTGATGGCTCAATTTGTTGTTCCAGCGCTATACTTTGTTTTATTATTGTTTTTGGGTTTTTTCAGTCAAATCAAATATTAAAAATTATGCTCCCAAATTTTTCTCACATTTTTGAGATAATAAACATCGATCAAAGTAATAAGTTATTCGAGCTTAATTATAATAAATCGGTAAGATATACAAAGTTGACCTTGCTATACGAAGTAACGTTCGTCATGCCATATGAGAAAGTATCGTTGGCCGCCCAATGTAAACATTTTTTTACAAAGTAACGTGCGCCTTTCACATTTTTTAGTTCATCAACATTCCCCCTCCGTAGCGAAATACTACCGTACTTCTCAGTGTATTTTGATTTTTATGGGACCTGTCTCTTCACGAAGAGGATTTTGGCGTTCCAGCGGAATGGCATTTATTGCGAGCGCTCATGGCAAGGGACCAGCATGTGACGGAGTGGGAGGCACATTGAAAAGACTTGCCGCTCGAGCTTCAATGCAGTTGCCGTGGGATCAACAGATTTTAACTCCTCGAGATCTTCACGAATGGGCAGCTCAACTCGCGAATGTTCCTGCTATCACCGTTCGCTATTCATCTACTGATGATTACAATTATCGGAAAAAAATGTTGGAGTCGAGATTTAAACTACTAAAACCTGTACCGAAGAACCAAAAATACCATTGCATTATACCAGGACCGAATGGGACTCTACAATGCAAAAGATATTCGCTCGCTGCGGATCTCCTAACTTACCGAGTTTGGAAAAATAAAACGCTTAAAACGATGTCTTTCACTTTTTCTCAGTTCTTACATCAAGTTTAATGTTGACAACAAAAAGAAAAAATATTTTAGAACAGAAAATGATTAATTTCATCATTGAATTTTTTTGAGTAATTATAGAGCGTAGCTTTTGAAAGAATTCAATAGAGTTCCATTTACGTTACCGATGAACTATGCTCTAATTAGCTCCAAAATATTAACATTATTATTGTCAATGTTCTTTTATCTGAAAATTTGAGACAAACAATTTGGGAAAAAATTATTTTTAATGATAATTGATTTTACAAAAAAAAATCGAAAAACATAATAATAAAACGAAGCATAGCGCTGGAACAACAAATTGAGCCATCACAAAAAAATTACCTGTTATTATACACATTTTAGAGTACATTCTGGAATTTTTTGAGACAAATCGAGAGTGGCATACAGACCGAAAAAAATTATTTCCGTATATTTTTTTATGAAAATAGTCACTTCTTAAACTGAAAAAATTGAAACAAAAATTTTTTCATGAAATATATGCAAAACTGCAACTTTTTTGTCTGAAACATTTCCCTGTTCGATCGTAAAATTTCGGTATATGAAGGTATTTAGGAAATTTTGAAATGTTGACAAGCTCGAAAAAATGCGATCAAAAAATTCTGAAAAAATGTACACATCTCTTTTTCATATATTTAAGAGATTTGACAAAATTTCAATTTTTTTGGGAGCGGTCAACTTTTTGACCGTTCGAAACCGCATGGAATGCCTCATATATATATGGGTGTCGTCAGAATCAACCAATCAGAAACTCGAGAGACACTTTCAGCCGGCTTTGGTGTTGTATACAGACACGTCTGATTCTTGAATGTGTAGGTGACTTTTGCGTGATTTTGAGCCCGTGCAAAGTGTTTTCTCAGCATTTACGTCACCGATCGTGCTAAATTTGGGCTCATTCGAAAGATAATTTCTTAATGAATCTCCAGTTCAATTTTCAAGGCCCCAAACGACTTGTGAGCTTCGAAAACGAACAAAATGATGTGCCAATTTTACCCCCACCACCGCGAAAAGTTTTGTTTCGAGAAAGTATAGTCTCGGCGAGCCTCGGGCCAGCATACGACAAAGCTGTCAATGTACTTGTCCCGAGACTCTACCGAGTCTCTTGATAAATTTAGAGTACTTGAACCAATTCTCACTTTTGGAAGTTTATGCACACGATTTATCACACACGTCTTTCAATAAATGATTTATTTAATATTACCTCCCTATAGTCACCAATCTAATTCTCTAACTCCAGAGTCCGACTTCCAGCGCAATGCTGGGGCTTTCCAAGGAGTTAGAGTCCTACACGCGAACTCAGGAAGAAGTTATGCACGGGAGCAATGCTCAACTATTGTTATGAGACATTACCAATATTGATGTCAATGTTGTAGATTATGTTTAAATTTTGTAGTAGAATGCCGTCAATTGCGTGTGCGCGCCCTTAAATAACCTCAGGGATGAGAGGAGAGGTATCCCTACCTCATCTTTAGGATGGGTGATCGGTGGGATCTTCGACTAGGGGTAACACTACGATAGTCAGTGATACTTTTGCAAATTTTCCCACTACTTGGATTGTTAATAGGAGAGTGATTAACAATTTGGATGTATATCGAGGTCTCAGAGGTATCAGGCTTTTATGTTTCTCAAAGAGGTAACGTAGGTGATTAGGAGGTGCAGGGCGTGGCTCAAGGGCCGATCGACAGGTGTCCGGAATTGATGTTTGGGTGGAGAGAGTGGCCGAGGACCGTCAAAGAGGGTGGGGCCACTAACGCGTGAGCGTTCTCTCGCGTAAGAAAGGTTTGCCCAATTCTACGTCTGTGAGAGGAGTGGTAGTCTCGTGATACGCACGATTGTGAGTGTGGAATGCCATGCCCACCCGGGTAACGTCCCGTTACAGTTAATAAGTGTTTGTTTTAAATAATAAACATTATTTTTTTGTTCAATTCTGAAATCACCTTATTCCTTTTTTGCAGATTTAGATTCTAGATCTCAATCCAGATGAATATGAAAAAATTATCGCGGTTTTGCGAATAAGCTTCGAGTTCTACAAACCTAGGAATTTCGTTGTATTCGAACGATGCGAACGTTCTCAAAATTGCGGCGTATATATTGTTGAATTTTTTACCAACACTTGGACGAAATTTATATTTTGTGGCGTAATCAAAGAATTTCGAGTTTCAAACTGGAGTTCATTAAATTATATATATATATTGTAACGATACGCTTTTACCGACCGATATAAGCCGCTACGCGTCGGTCCGAGCTTCTAAATAAAATAGGAGCGGGTATGAAAGAAACGTGAGAAAAACGGATGTATGTGTTGAAAAGCAAATGACAAGAGATTTTATTCAATTTAATTCAAATTTACAAGAGTTTTTCCGAATATTTCGCGTTTCGCGTCGCGTCCCGAAATATTGATTCAAACGATTTTTATTTTTATTTGTTCGCGATGTTTAATAGTCTCAAACGAGCAAGGAGACTCGCATAAAATAATAAAACAGTGCGGTTACTGTATGAAAAATCAAGGATTTTTCGTCTCGACAATTTTGTAATTTTTATTTGCTTGACAATAAATTATTTTTGTTTATTTCTGCCGTATTTCGCGTTTGTTATTTTCGCACGCTTTAGTTTAATTTATAGTCGCGTTTACTATTTCCGCACGCTTTAGAATAAAAAAATCGAAAAATGTTTCTAATTTGAAAAAAAAAATGTCCTGGAGTGTCTCGCTTTTACTACCTTTTCTGTGTTGTTTGCTTATTTCACGTAAATCAATAATCCAAAAGTGATTTTGATTCGATATAATAATAATTCGGATAATTTTGTAATTTTTTATAAATAAAAATCTTACCGCTGCCTTTTGGATTATTGAGACAATATTTCTGTTTTTATTTCCTCTCAGTTTTTGTTTAATCAAATTTTTATTATTATTAATCCAAGAGTGAAATTTTCTTACAAAATTTGATGATTATAAATTTTTATTATTGATTCGATATAAACCTTATTTCTTACCGCAGCCTCTTGGATTAACAATTTCAATCATAAATAAGACTGCTGACTAACTCGGATAATTTTAGTCAAGCGTGAATTTAATAAAAATATTTAATTAATTAAATAAAATAATTCTTCCCTGTTTCTGGCAAGCATAAAGAAAAAGAGGTAAAAAAATATATAAGGAAAGCGTGAGTCAGGCTATGGGCTCTAAACGTCGCCGAATGTCGCCGATACCCCTCCGCCACACAGGTAAGGATGCAGACCACAGGCTATGGGATTGAAACGTCACCGAATCGCTCTGATACCCTGAGCATCTGCTAGGTTAGGTAAATTTATGACCACGGGCTATGGGATTGAAGCGTCGCCGGATCGCTCCGATACCCCGTGCATCAAAAATTTCGGAAGAGGAAGAATAAGTGTGACCCTGGGCTATGGGATTGAAACGTCGCCGGATCGCTCCGATACCCCAGGCATCAAAGGAATTAGGAAGAAAGGTTTTATGTTTTGCCAGAACCAGGGAGAGAGAGTCTAAAGCTCTTAGTAAATCTGAGTCAGTCTGAGAAGTCAGAGGAACTGATCTCGAGAGCGGTCGCGCAGCGACTTTTATACCCCACTTTTCCCTCGCTTTCGATGCGCCGCTTAATTTTAATCTCGAACCCAATACTGCGCATGTCCTATTTTTTCATTCGCTCTGCACGCTCCCCACTACTCATTCACGCTCTCACATTCGCTCGCCGCTACCCCACTCTCGCATCCTCTGATGCGCGAAAATCCGCTTTTTATGTTTTTCAGCATTTTTTGTTACAATTTTCGTGTCAATAATCTCCAATTATTATTATTTCATCGATTATTGAAGTATTTTTCGCATTAATAAACAATTAAACAGTTTTAAAAACTATAAAATTATTACGAGTTTTCTTCTCGAATTGGTAATTGCGCAGGCGCCGTAATACGCATTTTCATTTATTTAAAATTATTCAAATTTATTATAAAATTATGAGTAGCGAATATTTTGTCTCGATTCCTTAATTTTTTTCCGAATTTTAACTCCTAATTACGTTAATGAACGATGTTTTAATCGAAAGGAAAAAAGAAAATAAAAAGAATAATTTATTTGATTTTTTCGATGTGTGATGGGCCGAAAAGGGATTTATGAGTAAACGTAAACGGCTTAGAAAGTTACTTATTTTATTGTTGCGTTGATTTGGAGAGGGATGGAGTGCAAGGTGACGGTTCGGAAGATGGAGATGAACTGGTTATGGTAAGGACGCTCATCGGGACGGAAGAAAGTAGGGCTCATTGTTCTTGGATTAGTGGTGTATTACTCCGCGGGTGATAGGAGGCCGAGGCACGCGTGCGGCGGCCGTCGAAGGACGTGAGATGTTTAGAGTAATGCTGACTCGGGAGCGATAAGTGGTTGAAGAGGTGTTGAGTCTGGAGTTTGGTATGGGAAAGAGTTAATACAAAGTTAGAGCGGATGTAGGGTTTCAGGTGTCAGCGTGAGAAGGAGGTATTAGGGGTATGGGACTGTTACACTCCCCCTCTTACAAAAACGATGCTCCGCATCGTAGGTTACAACTGCTTTGATTTTAATTGTGATTCTATATAAAGTACTGTTTGTGTTGATTCGGTTGTGTAAGGTGTGTTTGAGGCTTATTGGGTCGGCGGTGTGAGCCTGGCTTGTTTGGTATTAGTTGAAATTTCGGTGGTGTCCTTGTTCGAGCGGTCCGTCGTATTGGGTCTGAGAAAAGGACCAATGTTTCCTCGTTTCTTTGCTTGTGGTCTTTATCATCTCTCTTTTTTTTTTTTTTTTTGCCGTGTTGGTAATTTTGTTTAGTGGTATTGAATTCCATAGGTAAGGCCTGAAACAGATTCTAAGTTTTATTAGTTTGGTGTTAGTGTGGTTGGTTGGGTTATTCGGACGGGTGGGTTTTATGGGGTTAAATAAACCGTAAGAAAGTTTCTGTCCTGTTTGCTGTTAATTTGGTTACACATTTTGTTGATTTGCTTCCTTTGGTATTTTTTTTTCCGTTCTTTTTCTTTTGTACTCTTATTATCTTGTCCTGTGTCGGTTATACGAGCTCGTCTGTATTTACTCGTGTTTTGGTTCTGTCTGGTATAACGTTTCGTTGTTATGCTAGAACATTCTAATTTTTGATTAGTTTTGTTTTGGTTAGTAGGGGTGGACCGTTATTGGTGATGGGGGTGGAACTGGCTTAAGGTTTTTTTTTTTTTTTTTTTTTTTTTTTTTTTATCATAAGGTCGAAGTACTTTGGATTGAGAAAAAAAATGATTGCGTTTATTCAGTACTCTTATTTGGTATAATGTATGTGCGATATAATAATGGGTATATATATATATAGTTAGCACGAGGTGCAATTAGTGAAAAGCTTAGTGCGGGAAAAAAAAAATGCCCCTTAATGTGTAGGGTATAGTAAAAAAACTCAAAAATTCCCCTCGGGAAAAAAAGGTCGGGACAAGTACATTGATGATCCCTTGTTTCCTGATGACAAAAAAGAGTGAAAAAAAATTTCATAAAAAAAATCATGAACCTTCCTGATAATAATTTCAAAACAATTGAAAAAAGTCTCACAAATCAGCAAAAAACATTATTAAAAAAAAAAAAATTATAAATATGTAATTATTTTGTATAGTGGAAAAAAAATTCAAATAAAACGTGAGAAAATCTTAAATACACCACTCGAAAATATTGCAGACGTAAAAAACAAAAAAGTCTGGCTTGAAACCATTTTGAAAGCCGATGCCCCATTCTTTTCATCTTATTATAAAGGAGGAATGACTAAATGAATTGAAAAAGTTTCCATCTAAGTTACGTACCGCATCAAAATTTATGATATCATTTCGAGGATAAGTATGTATTGGTAATTGGGAATATTCATTCCTATGGGACGCATCAAGAACTTAGAACAGTTCTAATGAATTGAAAAAGTTACTAACTCACGTGCAGTACTAAAATTTATGATATCAACTCGAGGCCAAGTATTTATTGGTAATTCGGAGTACTCATTTTTACGGGACGCATCAGAAACTTGAAAAAGTTCTAAAGAATAAAAAAAGTCACCATCTCAGTTGGGTCCAGTACTAAAAATTATGATATCAATTCGAGTACAAGTATTTTATTAGTAATTCACAATTTTAACATTATGAAATTATGTTCTCATAAGGGTTGAGAATACTCGTCCGGCATAGCACATTTTATCGAAATTACTAAAAAATCAACAACCATGAAAAACTGTAAAATCTTTCTTTCCGACAATTAGAACGATACCAACCCATTTTTTTTCAACATATTCTGGCCCAAGAAATAGTGAAGTCATGAGTTACTTTTTGACAGCAGAAACGTATAAGGAATCTTCCTGCCCATGACTTTTTGGTAAAATGGCTAATTCATAAAAATCACATCGAAGGGAAAGTAATTTGTTATTTAATGGTGCATGGTAGAGACTTATAAGAAAATCGATTCGTCTCCGTCTTTATGGATCCCCTGATTTCATTCACAACATTCGACGTCAATTGGATCGGTACAAATTATGTTTAAATACGTGTTAAGAGTACTTGTCCGGCCCATCACTTTTTATTCAAATTGCTCATTCAAATCAAAATCAAAGAAGAAGGTAATTAATGTGTTAATTTTCTGGAATAGTAATACCAGCGGCTACCGCGTCTCTTAATATGAGAAAAAAAATGCTTACCAGTCTGTTCAACAGTTTATTCTGAGATCATTTTTTTTCACAATTTATCCAATTTACTCGCTAATCTCGCACTTTATCATTACAGAACTTCACTCAGAATTTCCGTTGAATATTTTTATTAAATCCATTAATCGAAATTTTTTGGACGTCCTGCACTTGATTCTGTCAAAACTCCGTTAATAACCGTTTCTCTGTGTAGACGTCATACACTACGCTTACACGGCACTCTTATTCCGATTTGGTTATAATGGGGTGTATATGAGGTATTCCACGTCAAACCGGCGGACTTTTTCCCTGACCCTCGCCGATTTGGTTAATTATTTTTTATACGATTATATGAAGTCTGAAAGACACCCTGGAATTTTTTCAGATTTTTCTGAAAAACCATTTTTGAAAAAAAAATCCAAAAAAATCCAAAAAAGTCCAAAATAAAGCCCCTTTTTAAAAATCTGAAAAAATTCCTAAAAATCGCTGATTATATGCCAAACACTTTAAGCTACCACCCGTAGTGGAAGTACGATTTTTTCTGTGTGTTAATCGGCTAAAAACGTTGAAAAAATTTAAAAAAATGCCGAAAAACACTTACTCTGGCCCAATAGTTAAATATTTAGGTACCTAAAACCAATTTTCGTCACAATTTTCGAACAATCGAATAAAAAAATGGACCTTGATCAGCTAGTAGTTACAAATTCTCAATATAATAAGATTTTACGTACAATATTTGGAGCTGTTACACCGGTCATGGAAGGATCTTTTTCTAGAGTATATTTTCTCTGTGCGTATCCGCTGAACTGCTCAACATGCGATGGCAAACTTTAGTTTATTATTTTTTGTATGAAGTTTTTTCTGTCGATTCGCCATTTTGTATTTAAGGGTTTCTTTTTTTTGTGCCATGTCTTTTTGGGAGTTTTCCCTTTTTCTCGTTAATTGATTTTCAGCCATCAATGGAATACTTGTCCTTTTATGGATATCAAGAATTTTTAGTGCTGAGCGAAAATCGTCAACTTTTTTTTTACCATTTTCCCGTTTATTGTATTTTTTTTAAATTGTCTTGAATTTTTTTTAGAGTTTTTCTCCAATTTTTTAGGAGCTATTTTTTTCTAGGGTTTTTTTCTATTTTTCATTTTATTGGAGGTTTCAATTTTTTTTTTAGCGGGGTTAGATTTTTCTGTGAAAACAAATGGAAACTGGGGTCACGAACAAATGGACTTGTCCAGGCTTTTTTCCCCGTGGAGGGGATTTTTGGCTAGGATATCACTTCTTTTTTTCTGACTCCTCCGAAACCTACATTTTTTCATGATCACATACTTCGTGAATCTTTCCCCATGGTTTAAATTGGTTTAGTTTCGTCGATCCACTCGTACCCTACCGCTCAAACGTTTAGATACACCAGACAACTCTGCCAAAAAGAAAGATATTCGAATTTCCAAAGTGGCGTTTCAAAAAGGATAGATCAGGCTCCAGTTTGCCTTATTTAAATATTTTTCCATTGATTTTTTTTTGGCTTTGTACGGACTTTCATTCCCGACCGTTTTTATGCCTTTTTTCGACCATCGCGGATTCGGCACACTATATAAGAGATTTTTTTTTCTTCTACTATGTAAAACTTGGAATGCAATGCAAAAGCTCCAACTTCCTCTTTTGAAAAATTTGTTGTGATTTTTTTCCCGAAAGTTATTTCGTTTTTGGCCAAAAACAGAAAGTTTTGAAAAATTCAATATAACCCAAGAATGATAGGGTTTATAGAAAATTTTACAGATACAAGAAGTTGCGTATTTTCATACTAACAATAAATCGCCTGGATTTTTTTCCGAATTTCTCTTAGAATTTTTTTTTTCGGACAATTTTTTTTGAATTTGACCTCTAGCAGGAAAAAAATGCATCACTATCAAAAAGGGATGAATGTACAACATTTTCTTGTGGCTCAGCGACATGATTTTTATGTCACTGAGCCCTCGCAGCAACAAGATTTTCATTTGCCTCAGCGACAAGATTTTCATGTCGCTCAGCGACAAGATTTTTATGTCACTGAGAGATATTATCGCTTAGCGATTAATCTTCATGTGGTTCAGCGACAAGATTTTCATGGCGCTCAGTGACAAGATTTTTTTGTCACTGAGAGATATTATCGCTTAGCGATTAATCTTCATGTGGTTCAGCGACAAGATTTTCATGTCACTGAGCCCTCGCAGCGACAAGATTTTCATGTCGCTCAGCGACAAGATTTTCATGTCATTGAACGCTCGCAGCGACAAGATTTTCATGTCGCTCACCGACAAGATTTTCATGTCACTGAGCCCTCACAGCGACAAGATTTTCATTTGCCTCAGCGACAAGATATTCATGTGGCTCAGCGACAAGATTTTTATGTCGCTCAGCGACAAGAGTTTATTTCCCTGAGAGATATTATCGCTTAGCGATTAATCCAATGCCTGCGGCATTGTAAGTCTTGCTATAAATGAATAAAATGGTGGGTGTAGGAATAAATAGGTCAAGACATGTGGAGCACATTCATTCATGAAGCATATTCTCCCGTCATTGGAGCATGTCGGTAATATGCCAGCTGAAAATTCGAATTTGTGAGGTTATGACGAGCTGTCAAAGCTGTATCACAGCATTCGTCCAGACTCGGTAACGACAAACCTGCAATACATTCTTCTCCCATAACCTTGCATTCTCGGGCAAATAAATGGTTAGCCAACGTTCGTTGTTCGACAAAGAACAAGTTGTAACAGTTATTTTCTCGAAAATGTCAAGGGCGGAAAGGAAAAATATGAACTTATTTCAGCTATCTCTCTCACACTCGCGTCAATATGGCCCTTCGAAATATCAGCTGACATTTTTCGCTCGCTCGTCTGCACTGTTTTTTTTTGTTTGTACTTATTCAGAAGAATATATAGCCACAGTGCAGAAGGATATATAGCCACAGGGCCACACAGGGCCACGTTATTACATATAGCTGTGTGCACCACGAGTTTTCGAACGCAGCTCTGTCGCGACCAATCAGAAACTTGATAGCATCAAAAGGCCTTTCATTGTGTGTCGTATACAAACACACCAATACTTCGATCTTAGCATAATCTTGAGCCTGTGCAAAGTTTTTTCTCAGCAAATACGGCATCAATCGTGCTGATCCAAGGCTTAATCGAAATCTCTTTTCATAATAAGTCTCCAGTTCAATTTTCAAATCATAATATTTCTCCCCGGCTCCGTAATTAAGGAAAGAAATTTCATATTTTACCCCCACCACGGCGAATCATTTTGTTTCGAGATAATATACTCTGGGCGAGCCGCGGGCTAGCAGACGACAGAGCTGCCAAATGTACTTGTCCCGAGACTCTACCGAGTCTCTTGATACAATGTTCCTTATGCATAAAGTATAATAGAATGGTGAGATATAATGTCTCTTATGCGTAGAGTATGATAAAATGATAAAAAAAAAAATATAATCGTAAGGAAATATAATGTCCGTAACATATTATAAAACCCAAAAATTCCCCTAGGGAAAAAAAAGGTCAGGACAAGTACATTGATGGTCCCTCGTTTGCTGATGATATCAAAAAAGTGTAAAAAAAATTCTATAAAAAAATCATGAACCTTACTGAAAGTGATTTCAACACAATTGAAAAAAAATCACAATTCAGCAAAAAACATTATTGAAAAAAAACAAAACTATAAATCTGTAATTATTTTGTAAAGTGAAAAAAATTCTAATAAACCGTGAGAAAATCTTAAATACACCACTCGAAAACATTGCTGATGTAAATAACCAAAAAATTTCGCTTGAAAACATTTTAAAAACCGATACCCCACTCTTCTCATCTTATTAAAAAGGAGGAATGACTAAATGAATTGAAAAAGTTTCCATCTAAGTTACGTACAGCATTAAAATTTATGATACCATTTCGAGGCCAAGTATTTATTGGTAATTCGGAGTATTCATTCCTATGGGATGCATGAAGAACTTGGAAGAGTTCTACTAATAAATAAAAAAAGTTACCAAGTTACGTGCAGTACCAAAATTTATGATATCAACTCGAGGCCAAGTATTTTTTAGCAATTCGGAGTATTTATTCCTACGGGACGCATCAGAAACTTGAAAAAGTTCTGGAGAATCAAAAAAGTTACTATCTAAGTTGAGTTCAGCACTAAAAATTATCATATCAATTCGAGGAGAAGTATTTTATTAATAATTCGCAATTTTAACATTATGAAATTATGTTCTTATAAGGGTTGAGAATACTCGTCTGGCTCAGAACGTTTTATCGAAATGACTAGAAAATCAACAACCATAAAAATCCCCAAAATCTTGCTTTCCGACAATTAGAACGATACCAACCCATTTTTTTTCAACATATTCTGGCCCAAAGAGCAGTGAAGTCATGAGTAACTTTTCGACAGCAGAAACTTATAAGGAATCTTCCTGCCCATGACTTTTTGATAAAATGGCTAATCCAATTAAATCACATCGAAGGGGAAGTCATTTGTTACTTTGTGGTGGTAGAGACTTATAAGAAAATCGATTCGTCTCCGACTTTAAGGATCCCCTGATATTATTCACAACATTCGACGTCGATTGGATTGGTACAAATTATGTTTAAATACGTGTTAAAAGTACTTGTCCGGCCCATCACTTTTTATTCAAATTGCTCATTCAAATCAAGATCAAAAAAGTTGATTCATGTGTTAATTTTATGGAATAGTAATACCAGCTGCTACCGCGTCTGTTAACATAAGAAAAAAATTTTCTCCGAATTCCAGGAAACGCTCGTGTCATCAAACTCAACGTTTGACAATGTTTTTAACTGAATCAAATTGTGTCCGTAAATCAACTCGAAAATTTCTTGGAATGCAACGTATTATCAGTATAATGTTCTCAGCAATAGTATAGGTTGTACTCATGCCGAATAGAATTTTTCCGCCAAAATAAACGAAGAGTAAAAAATGCCGTAACTGCAATATAATCTAGAGGCTACCGAATCAAATTTTGTACGCGAATAAACTCGATAATTTCTTAAAATGCGACTTATCATCAGTTCAATGTTCTCAGCAATAGTATTGCTGAGAACATTGAATTGGTTGGTTCTTATACCGAATAGAATTTGTCCGCTGAAAGAAATGAGGAGTAAAAAATGTCGTCATTACAATATAATCTGCGGGGTTATCATAGACGGTTAGAAATTTTTATTGTGTCGCGTGCATTTTTTCATGGATACACAATAAAATCTCTTGTATATTACAGGAAAGACCAGAAAACCTGGAGGTATTTTTCTTAATTCCCTGATTTTCATTCTCCTGATCCGAGAACCCTGATTTTGGTTTGAATGAGCAATTTGAATAAAAAGTGATGGGCCGGACAAGTACTTTTAACACGTATTTAAACATAATTTGTACCAATCCAATCGACGTCGAATGTTGTGAATAATATCAGGGGATCCTTAAAGTCGGAGACGAATCGATTTTCTTATAAGTCTCTACCACCACAAAGTAACAAATGACTTCCCCTTCGATGTGATTTAATTGGATTAGCCATTTTATCAAAAAGTCATGGGCAGGAAGATTCCTTATAAGTTTCTGCTGTCGAAAAGTTACTCATGACTTCACTGCTCTTTGGGCCAGAATATGTTGAAAAAAAATGGGTTGGTATCGTTCTAATTGTCGGAAAGCAAGATTTTGGGGATTTTTATGGTTGTTGATTTTCTAGTCATTTCGATAAAACGTTCTGAGCCAGACGAGTATTCTCAACCCTTATAAGAACATAATTTCATAATGTTAAAATTGCGAATTATTAATAAAATACTTCTCCTCGAATTGATATGATAATTTTTAGTGCTGAACTCAACTTAGATAGTAACTTTTTTGATTCTCCAGAACTTTTTCAAGTTTCTGATGCGTCCCGTAGGAATAAATACTCCGAATTGCTAAAAAATACTTGGCCTCGAGTTGATATCATAAATTTTGGTACTGCACGTAACTTGGTAACTTTTTTTATTTATTAGTAGAACTCTTCCAAGTTCTTCATGCATCCCATAGGAATGAATACTCCGAATTACCAATAAATACTTGGCCTCGAAATGGTATCATAAATTTTAATGCTGTACGTAACTTAGATGGAAACTTTTTCAATTCATTTAGTCATTCCTCCTTTTTAATAAGATGAGAAGAGTGGGGTATCGGTTTTTAAAATGTTTTCAAGCGAAATTTTTTGGTTATTTACATCAGCAATGTTTTCGAGTGGTGTATTTAAGATTTTCTCACGGTTTATTAGAATTTTTTTCACTTTACAAAATAATTACAGATTTATAGTTTTGTTTTTTTTCAATAATGTTTTTTGCTGAATTGTGATTTTTTTTCAATTGTGTTGAAATCACTTTCAGTAAGGTTCATGATTTTTTTATAGAATTTTTTTTACACTTTTTTGATATCATCAGCAAACGAGGGACCATCAATGTACTTGTCCTGACCTTTTTTTTCCCTAGGGGAATTTTTGGGTTTGATATCACAGCTTTTTTCTCAAAAATTCCTCAACCTTTTTTGATGATAATAAGATTTTGGTTCAATTTTCTATGGGTCGTTATGTTAGTACATTTTTAAAGATTCTATGCTTATGGTACAGACATGCCTAACGTAAAAATTGTATATCGCGAAGTTTATCCGCACCACCACAGAGGTAGAGTTCCAGGCGTGTTTTTTTTTAACATGGTATTCCCAAGAGGCCCAATTCACATCTCATCGTTTGCAAATTCGTTGCTAGTTCATCCGTAGTTGGACCGTCTCTGCAAGTTGATACGAGTAACGACTGAGGTTATCGATAAGATTCAAGTCAACATGCTATATTGAAAAATAAAAATGATAAATGAAAAAAACGTAACCTTGGCTTGAATCCAGGGCGATAGGGATTTTTTTCTGCAACTTTAGTTTTTTTTGCCTCTTCAAGACGGAAAGGCAAGGGAAAATCTTGATTTTCAGGCGAGATATGGATTTCGGCTTGTAACATCAAATTCCACGATAAAAACTCGTTTTTTCACGAAAGTGTAGATGAAAAAACGTTACCTTGGCTCGTCTCTAGGGTGATTGTGATTTTTTTCCTGCAACTTTAGTTTCTTTTGCCCTTTTGAGATGAAAAAGCATGGAAGATTCTCGATTTTTAGGTGATAGATATGAATTTCGGCTAGTAACATTCAACTTCAGGATAACAACTCGTTTTTCCACTAAATTGGAAGTGAAAAAATATTGCCTTGTTTTTTCACCCGGGCATGGAGGAGATTTTTTCAGCAACTTTAGGTTATTTGGCCCCTTCGAGACGAAAAAGCATGGGAGAATCTCGATTTTCAGCCGAGATATGAATTTCAGCTTGTAACATTCAACTTCAGGATAAAAACTCGTTTTTTCATGATATTGTTATTGAAAAAACGTTACCTTAGCTTGTCTCCAAGGCGATTGGGATTTTTTCCCTGCAACTTTAGTTTCTTTTGCCTCCTTGAGACGGAAAAGCATGGGAGAATCTTGATTTTTAGGCGAGATACGAATTTCGGCTTGTAACATCCAATTTCAGTATAAAAACTCGTTTTTTCACGATATTGTTATTGAAAAAACGTTACTTTAGCTTGTCTCCAAGGCGATTGGGATTTTTCCATGCAACTTTAGTTTCTTTTGCCCCTTTGATACAGAAAAGCATGGGAGATTCTTGATTTTTAGGCGAGATATGAATTTCGGCTTGTAACATATAATTTCAGGATAAAAACTCGTTTTTTCACGGAATTGTAGCTGAAATTACGTTACTTTGGCTTGTCTCCAGAAAGATTGGAATTTTTTTTCTGCACTTTAGTTTCTGTTGCCCCTTCGAGATGGAAAAGCATGGGAGAATCTTGATTTTTAGGCGAGATATTAATTTCGGCTTCTAACATCTAACATCCAATTTCAGGATAAAAACTCTTTCTTTCACGAAATTATTAACCCTTTGAAGCATAGTGACATACTGGTATCCATTGGATTGAAGGAAAACAGAGTTGAAGTAGGTGACATACCAGTATGTCACTAAGCGTCAAAGGGTTAAAAAAAAAAAAAAAAAAAAATTCACATCTTGTCAACAACGAGGTAAAGTCTTGATATTCTTCGTTACCTTTGAAGGAATACCATGAGAATGAGAGGTGTCAGTTTTTATCATATTCTCGTTGAATTTCAAAGAGTTATAGCAGTATTTTATGGGTACTCCAAAACAACATATTAGGCAATGCGGATAAATTTAAACCAGAATCCTACCTTAGAAATTAAATTAATTTATTAAAACTATCAAATGAGGACAGTTGTATCAGTTGCATTAGACTTGCACAAATCTCAATGCAACCGGAAGCATAGCGACCATGAAAGAAACTTATTAAACATAAAAAATGTTCCAATTTATTATGCCGAATCGAAGCCAAAAATCTGCTGCATTCCGATGATACATATTTTGATACTTTTGGAAAAAAAGCGATGATTGCTGAAACAGATTTTTCAATTCATTTTGTCAAAATAGAAGTCGAAGGGTAGAAGAACGTAATGTTCACTGGATCTAACAAAATTGGAAACATCTCAATGTATTCATCGTGTTCTGAAGCCAGAAATTTGTATTCCATTAAAAAATGAGCATCCGATGATTTTTTGTAATCATATTTGAAATTCATAGTACTACAATCAATGATGAAAAGTGGAAATACTTACAAATAGCACACAACATGTCACTTTACAAAAATGTTAAAGTTTGCATGTATCCGCGGCATTCCAACTATCTACATTTTGATACTTACAGAAAAAAATCAGCGGAAAACTTTTCAAAACTACTTTTCGAATTTAATATGCCAGAACTACAGAGGGGAAGCAAAAAAATACAGCGCACTCCAAGCTCAACGAAAATGAGTAACCGATGACATTTGTAACAAATTTTTTAATTGATATGCCATAGTTGAAGCTAAAAAGTAAAAATACTTGACACACAAGCCGCTTCACAGAAATGTTAAAGTTTGTAGGTATCCGCTGTATTCCAATGAATCAAATTTTGATACCATCAGAAACAGAGCATCCAAAGACTATCTGAAACAACGTTTTCAAATATATTATGAGAAAAGTAAAGTAAAAAAGAGTCAAGCATAGTGCACTTTAGACCCCACAAAATTTCAAAGTTTTTTATGTATTTTTCTTAAGATTTTCAAGACAAAAATTCTGATTTTATCCAAAAATGAGCAGCGGGAGACTTTTTATAATAAATTTTTCAATCCATTATGCCAAAGCTAGAACGAAAAAGTGAAAATCTATGGTTCATATGTTGCTTCAAGAAATTTTCAAAAGTTGTATGTATTCGTTGCGATTTGATGACAGAATTTTTCATATCATCAGAAAAAGTGTATCCGAAGACTTCTCCAGAAACAACTTTTCATATTTTTATTATACCACAAGTAAAATGAAAAAATGGAAAAACAAATATAGTGCACTTCAGCCCCAGCAAAATTCAGAAAATTGAGATGTATTTATTGCATTCTGGCGACAGAACATCCATGATTCATAAAGTACTTCACAAAGTTTTCAAAAGTTGTAGGTATTCTTGACAAACCGCACTTCAGTCCAACGAAATTGGAAAATTTTCTATCTATCCATTCCGTTTTCAAGCCAGAAATTTCCATCCTATCCAAAAATGTGCCTCCGATGACTTTTTATAATAATTTTTCAAACTCTCATTACCACAATCAAATCTGAACAGCGGAAATACTTAGCACACATGTCGCTGCAAAAAATTTCCAAAGTTTGCAAGTGTCCGCTGCATTCTACTTATCTAGTTTTTGATACTAATAGAATAAAAACAGCGGAAAACAATTTGAAACCACTTTTCCAATTCTTCATGCCAGTACTGAAGAAGGAAAGCAAAAAAACACAGCGTACTTCAAGTCCGACAGGATTCAAAACTTTTTCAGGTATCGATGGGGTTTCAAAGACAGCAATTTAGATCCTAGCTGTTCAAGAACGAGCCGCTGAAGACTTTTATAACAAGTTTCCCTATTCATATGTCACAGTTGGAGCCAAAGAGTGGAAATACTTGGTACACATGTCGCTTCGCAGAAATTCTAAACTTTATAGGTATCCGCTGCATACCGATGACAGGAATTTGATCCTACTGAAAAAAAAGTATCCGGCGATGACTCCCTGAAATATTTTTTTCAAATTCCTGATGACACATGTAGTGAAGGAAAGTGAATGAACATAGTGCATATTGAGTCCAATAATTGAGTTCAATAATTTCTTCGCAGACAAAATTTTGAGCGCATCGAAAAGTAAACAGCCAAAGACTTTTTGTTATGAATTCATCAATCAATAATTCTACAATAAGAGATGGAAAGTGGGAAGACTCAAAGTACTGGTCGCTTCATAAAGTTGTGAAACTTTGAAGGTGCTCGCTGCATCTTACCGATACCAATTTTGATACTCTTAGAAAAAAAGCACCCGAAGACTTTTCAAAACAACTTTTAGATATCATTATACACAATCAGAGCGGAAAGTGAATAACTTGGCATACACTGAACCCAAAACATTTCTTAAAGTTCGGGTGTATCCATTAGGTCAAAATGAGAAACAATTTTATCCTGTCAATTAACGAGCAACTAAAGACTTTTTGTAACAAATCTTTTAACTTATGTTGCCGCAGTGGAAACGAAGAAGTATAAATGCACAGCAAACACATTTTCACAGACACAATAAATCTAATCAGCACACATATATTATGATTTTTTATTCGAATTATTCATCAATAAATCAATACATATATACAATAATTGCGTGTTCTCGAAATTAAATTTCTGACTCCAAGTTATAGGTTAACCTGGATTTATCGCAGCTGGGTAATAAAAACGCATTTAAATATTTATGGTACTTGAATAACTTTTTTGATGTTTATTATGTACGTCTGGTTTTCTTAATATTATGACACCACACCACCAATTTTAATAAAATAAATAGATTTTATGCATTTCATTGGACGATAAACGTTTTTTTTTCCGGCACTTCGTTATATGTCGAAACTGTTTGTTTACACTATCAAAAACTGACAGATGGTTGTTCAATATATAAATATAGATATTTAATAAAAACACTTCACGAAAGAAAATGACAAAATTAACTAATTCACCACGAATATATCTAGCACACGGTACACACATCCCGAACTTTGCACTGTCAAAACAATTATTAACATATAGCCGATCACACTTTTCTTGGTTAAAGCGGCGAGGTGAGCCTGCGACACCGCCGTGAAGTTAGCCCCGAGGACATGAGGCCTTTGATGGTGTTATATACAGACACGTCAAAAACTTGAATGTGTTAGTAGTTTTTGCATAATGTTGACCCTGTGCAAAGTTTTTTCTCAGCAAATACGCCACGAATCATGCTGATTTCGGGCTCAATCGAAAGGGAATTTCCTAATTGTTCTCCAGTTCAATTTGCAAGGCATCAAATGACTCCTGAGCTTCGTAATTGAACGAAATGACATGCCAAATTTACCCCCACCACCGCGAATCGTTTTATTCAGAGAAAGTATAGTCTCGGCGAGCCTCATCGGGCCAGCAGACGACAGAGCTGTCAATGTACTTGTCCCGAGACTCTACCGAGTCTCTTGAAAGAGGTTGAGAGAAAACTGGGTGAATGAGGATGGGTTCTTGTGTTCCCTGGGTTTTTCCCCCCCTTTTTTTTTTTTTTTTTTTAGAAGAATCTTTGGCGTCTGGCGAACTTGGCCCTTTTATCGTTGCAGATTTCGTTTATTTTATTTTGTACTTGGGGTAGTTCGTGGGCGCTCAGCGTGTCTGTACAGTCTTTTACTGTTTCCAGCTCGGATGCTGTGTCGTCACTTATTGTTGTGTTTGTTATTTCGTCCAGTTTGGGTATTTTCTGTGGCGGTTGGTCTTCTCCTTCACTGTTGTTCCTTGGTCTTTTTAAGTTAATAATGTTCCGGGCGTCCCATGCTGTCGTTGGAGTTTTCGGGGCGTCTTCTAGTGGTGGTGTTCTGGGACGTAAGGTCGTAAGGGGTTTATCTATTGCTGTTTCGGTGGTTAGTGGTGTTTTTGTGCTGCTGTTGTCACTCTCGTCATCGTCATCATCTTTTTCTTCGTTGTCGTCGTCTTTTTCGTCATCGTCATTGTCTTCTTCGTCTGTTTCTTCGTCATCTGGCTCTCCGTCGTCCTTTTTCTCGTTGTCTTCTTCGTCCGAGTCTCCAAATGCCCAGGGGAATATACCCTTTCGTCACCAATAGCTCACGCAGTGGTCCATGTGTGCCAACATTCTGCCGGCGGGAAACGCTCCTTTACACATGCAGCATTGTCTGACTGCTTTCAGGTCTTTTATTAATGATTTAGTCTTGTATTTTGCTGCACATTGGCTGACGTGGTTGATTAGTCGCGCGTGGTGAGTGTTGGTGGCGCAGACTGGGCATGGGATTACTTTAAGTGGTTGTGGCTCCATTTGTTGTCTGTGCGCGTCTTCGAGTCTCTGTCTTTTTTGTTTTATCTATAGTGCAAGGGTGATATGTGCTGTGTTAGTGTGCAGGTGCAGTACAGGGTGCAGTGGTGTTATGATATAAGTAGCAATTTGAGAGGCTCTCGAGATACCCAAGCGAGGTGCCCTTATGGTAGAGCATTTCGGTGGAAGTTTATCGCGTGCAATGGTCTATTTTCTATCTCTAGTGTATTTTGAGCTGTATTGGTTCTCTCCTGCCCACTATGGACCGGGCAAACCGTTTCAACATACTGTATTGGTTCTCTTTGATATTGGATTTGTTGTTGTTCATTAGCTTCGGTAAGTGGTTTCCGTTTGGGTTTTCTGCAAATCCCCAAACATGACAATATTTTGCGTATTTGCGACAATTTCCCGAACATGGAGAATCTCCAACCAACTGCAAGAATTGTTAACATTGTACCGATAGAAATGCCGAAGTATTTTAATGCTGATCCTAAGGTTGATAGTCTGTTGTGTATCTGGTGTGTTTTTGTTATCTCGCGGGCTTTTGCGATTACGGTTTTTAAGGCTATTTCATTTCTTGTTAGGTCATTATGAACATTGTTTAAATCGGTAAGTTTTGAATTTAATTCGGTGCTCACTAGTATTTCTGTAATGTTCAAGTTTTCTATTGTGTCAACTGATTTTTTGATCATTTCTGTTATGTTCAGGGTTAGGCTGTGCGAAAAATTGACTCGAAGTATTGTGTTTATTTCAGTTGAGGGGATGAGTCTTGTTGTTTGTGTTTTTGCTTGACATGATGGTTTGACTTGTAATATGCCTGAGTTTTTTATTATTTTAATGTCGTAGCTATCGTTATCGCAATTAATATAGAGGTTTTCGGGTTGTGGTGCTGCGAACAGCCATGCATTGGTACCTTGAATTTTCATCCAGTATGTCTGTCTAAGTATTTTCAATCGAATATCGCAATTTTCGAGGTTTTTGAATAGTGGGTTAGTAAGTAATTGAACTTCACATTCTGCTTGATCATTAACGCGTTGTACTGGGTTGATTCCTTTGCAAATGTAACGCGATGATATTAGTTTACATCTTGTTAGGTCGGAGAGACTGAGATAATTTTCGAAGTCTGTTGAGATTGCTGTGAATTGGGTGGATGGTTTAATAAATCCGAAACGTGTTTCTTGTAAGGATTGACGATTTGGTGCTGAAATGTGTCGGTATAACTTATAGGCGGTTGGATCAAGTAGTGGAATTTTTACTGTGAATATTAATTTATCATTGCTCTGGAACACGATGAGTTCCGACATTGCTATTAGTTGGGGTATATATTCGAGTTGTAACGGGATCGGGAATTGTATGTTAGGTGAGGATTTGCTGATATTTTCCGCGCTACGCAGCCATGTTTCGAGTGACATTAAACGAGGGTGGACTTGTCCACCTTTCGCGTTGGTTAGTGTCTCTGTATCAATTTCTAATTCTAACAGGTCTTCTTCGATAAGAGCTACGATTCGCATTGCGTTTTGATTATATTTGATTGCATATATTTCTTTGCGTGTGTTAGCTAGTGCCATGTTTACTTGCAGTGTCAAACTTCCTACTTCTTCTGTTATTTTTCTTATGTGTTTCTGTGTTATGTCGAATCCTGATTTTATTATGTGTGTTTGATTGTATATTATTTCTGATAAGTCAATTGAATTATTTGCAAGTTTTTCGATTTGGGATGCTATTCTTTTTGCGTCTTCGTTGTCCATGGTGCCGTCAACAAATTTAAATGCTTTGCCTATGAAATTAAATAGTCCTCGTTTTTCTCGCTGTTGTGTGAGTTTTTCTGATGGTGGCAATAGTTCTCTGAGGATTGATTCAGCGCCTTCAATAGTGTTTAAACGGGTTTGGATTGTTCTTAACTGTGCTTTCATGAGGCATGATGGTCCCAAGATGTTGCAGTACTTATACATGCTTTGTAGGTTTTCTTCTATTTGCTGTTTCCTGAGTAATCCGTGTGTGTTGATGTATGTTACGAGATTCCAAGACGAGTGGTACGTTTGAAGGGTACCGAGTTGTTGGGAATACAGTCCGGGATTTTCCGAAAACATCGTTATTGTTATGGGATCGTCGTTGTCTGCGACAATGGCGTGACATCTGCAACATATGCCAATTTTATTTTGTCAACGTGTACCATTTTTGTTCGATTGTTGTCTATTTGTAGTTTTACATTATTGTTATCTGTGATCTCTAAAATTTTGAATGGGCCGGTGTAGTTGCTATCGAGTTTTCCTTTCTTGGGTTCTTTGATTAGAAATACTAGTTGTCCTATTTTGTATTGCGGCGTTTTTGTTCGTCTGCCGTAATAGCGTTTCGTGCGTTCCTTTATTTTTAATTGTTTCCGTAAGGTCATTTGTTGAACATTCTTCATGTGGTTACTTAAGGATGCGATATAGTCGTCGAAGGTAATAAGTTTCTCGGGTGGTGGAAATTCTGATGGTAGTGTTGCCGTATGTCCAAAAACTAGTTCGTAAGGGGTAAATCCTGTTCCCTCGTGGATGCTTGTGTTGTGTGATAATGTTGCGAATGATATGAGTTCCTCCCAATCGTGATCATCATTCCTGTAGTGTTTGATGTATTCGATTAGTGAGTGGTGGCTTCTTTCCAGTACACCATTTGATTGCGGATGGTATGCCAACGTTTTGTAATGTCGGATTTTGAACAGTTCTGCGAATGATTTGAAGACTTCCGACATGAAGTTCGTGCCTTGATCCGACAGAATTGCTCGTGGGGCACCAAATACCGTTATAAATTTTTTGCATAATGCCTTGGCGACATCTATTGAGGTTATTTGTTTTAGTGGTACCGCTACGCTGAATCTACTAAATAAGTCCATGATTGTCAAAATATATTCGTAACCCTTCCTTGTTTTGGGTAAAGGTCCGACCATATCGATTGCGATTTTGTCGAATGCTTTGGTTGGAGAATCGGTTATAATCATGGGAGCTCGATCTTTGACGCGGACGAGTTTGTTCTTTTGGCAATCGTAGCAGAACTTAATGAATTTTCGGATGTCTTCCCTCATGTTTTCCCAGTAATATTACGATGCTGTTCGTTGGTATGTTTTTGACAGGCCCTTGTGACCTCCAATTGTCGATTCGTGGAATTCTTTCATGATTCCTTCTCTGTTTTCCGGTGGTGGTATTGAGATGAGTCCTTCGCATAATGTAATTGAGATTCTTGTTCCGTTAACGAGTGAGTGTAAGTCCGATTTTATGTTTGACCAGGTAAGTGGATCAATGATTTCGGGGTCCTTTGATAGGGTACAAGATGTTAGTCTTTTTTCGTCCAGCATACGTAAGAGTATTCGGATACACTTTTTGATCGTATACAAGTTTATATTATCTGTTGATTTTTCCTTACAGAACATAGTGAAATAGTAATTTTCGCCGCGTTGGATTACTGACACGCTGCCAACTGTAGGTCTCTCGCACGTAAAGTCTTCTGGTTTGATTTTTCCTTTTTCGAAAAGTATTTTTGAAACCATTGTGTTCAAATTACAGTCAGTTGCTAGGAAGTATGCGATGTTATCGTTCCTTGAGAGGAAATTCTTGGGCGTTCTTGTTATGTTAGTTGTGGTTTGTGTGTCTTGTGGGGTTGCTGTTTCTATTTGGTCTTCCTGATGTTCCGTTTCGGTGTCACTATCTGTAGTTTGGTTGGTTTCTGTTTCTGGTTGGTTCCTTTTTGTGTAACTCCTGGTAATTTTTTCTGATTCTGGTAATGTTTATTTTTTCCTGTGATATTGTGGCAATACGTATGGTGTGTCGGTATCTGGGGGGTCTGATTCGCTCATTGAGTTTTCGGGTTGGCATTTCTCGGTTGTTTTTCTTTGTTCTGTGATTTCTTGCGGAATGGGGTTTTTCCGTGGTCGACCTGGTCGACGTTTTTCTATAGGCGGTGGAGCGATGAGTTTTTCAGGTGGCTCTGAAGTTTGGGTTGGTGTTTTCCGTGTAGAACTACGTGTCGTGTATCGTTTTGTTTGTGGAGGTGGAGATCGGAAAGTGGGTTCGATGTCCTTTTCGGTCGTTCTTGCTTTCGTTTTTTCATCGGCAGTTTTTGTTTCCGATGTAGGGTTGAGGATGGTAAGTTTTTTCCCTACGCTGGTTGATGGTGACCGAAAGGTTGGGTTCACTTTTGCTTCTTCTCCCAGTTGTTCTATGTCCGTCTCTTGAGCCTTCAGCTTTGCCAGTTCGTCGTATGTGTTATTACTGCTCGTTACTCCGGGTCTGCCGGTCAGCACTGAGTCATGAATAACGTCGCTGCTAGTGTTCCCGGGTCCGCCGGGACAGTCACTTGCATTGACAGGGGGTTCCGTTTGTTTATTTGTATAGCTTTTCTTTGTTTCATTTGTATTTTTTGTTTCATTGATTCGTTTTTGTATTTCATTCTTTTCTTCTTTATCTTCGCTTAAACTTCTTTTTTTCATTGTTTCATCTCGTTGTTCCGAATGCTTGTTTGCTTGGTTCGTAATCCTTCCGTCATCCTCATTTGCCTTGGTCATTTGCGCGGTTCGTTTCCATAGTTTTTTTTTTGTGAGTTCGTCTTTTTCCGATTCTGAGTCATCATCGATGGATGGGTTCAGCTTGGTTGGTGCATTTATCGTTAGTTCTGATTTATTGTTTTCGTCACTCGATTCTCCGCTACTCGTGATTAAGTCGATGGTTTCGAGATTTTGTTTTTTTAGAGGTGCTGGGTTTCCTGACGAGTCGCTTGAAGTTTCTCTGATACGTGTTTGTGGTTGGTGTGAACCTTTGGATTTTTAAATTTTTCTTATTTCTGGTTCTTCTGTGGATTCTTCTCTAGGTCTGATTGGTAAGATGTCGGCCGGATTTCTCGAAAGAGCGTCAGCTACAACGTTGAGTTTGCCAGGGTGGTGGAATATTTTGTAATCGTAGTCGTTGAGCATGGCTTGCCATCGCTGTAATTGTTAAGGTGGATTAGGCTTTTTCACGAGGTAGGTTAGTGCTTGGTTATCGGTAATCAATACGAAAGGGCGACCATAGATATAATGCCTAAAATGCTCAATTGCGTTTACTATTGCCAGTAATTCTTTACGCATAGCGTCATATTTTATTTCAGTTTGTTTGAGGGTTCGGGAGTAGAATGCTATGGGGTGGTCGAATTTTTCATGTTCTTGGCTGAGTACGGCTCCGATGGCATGGTCAGACGCGTCTGTTGTGAGTTTGAATGTTTTCGTGTAATCCGGGTAACGCAAAATAGGACGACTTGTTATCTTTTCTTTCAATAGTTCGAATGCTTTTCGACACTCATCGGTCCAGTTGAATTTCTCCGTAGCTTTGAGTTGACGGGTAAGCGGGATTGCTAATTTTGCAAAGTCCTTGATGAATCTGCGGTAGTAATTTGCCAGTGCATGAAATTGTACGATGCTCTTCTTGTTCTTCGGGGTAGGAAAATTTTTTACTGAGTTTACTATATTAGGATTCGGACGAGATTCTTCTTCGTTAATTGTGTGGCCTAAATAAGTGACTTCTCTTCGTAGGAAAAGGCATTTGTCGGTCTGGAGTGTGAGTCCTGCGTTGGTTAATCGTTTGGCTAGTCTTCGAAATTTTGTTTCGTGTTCTTTCAAATCGTTTGCGTAAAGTACTATGTCATCCAAATAAACGAAAAGATCTGTTCCCTGGAGTCCGGATAGTGCCACGTCCATCAGCCTTTGGAATGTAGCTGGGGCGTTTTTTAGCCCAAAAGGCATTCGGTTGAATTCGAAGTGACCATTTGACGTGGAGAATGCTGTTTTGGGTCGGTCTTCCGGGTGCATCTCGATCTGGTGGAAACCGGAGGCAAGATCTAACACAGAGAAGTATTGGGCTTTCCCTAGCTGGTCTAAAATATCGATAATATTTGGTAGCGGGTACGCATCAGGGACTGTTTTTTCGTTGAGTTTCCTAAAGTCGATGACCATTCGCCATCTTTTGTTGCCTTCGTGGTCTGGTTTCTTTGGCACGATCCAAACTGGTGAATTAAATGGTGACTGTGACGGTATAATAATGTTTTTCTCTAAAAGGTTTTGGACTTGTTTATTGACTTCGGTTTTGTGGACTTCTGGGAAGCGATACTGCCTTGTATTTATTGGTTTTTCGTCGGTTGTAACAATCGCATGTTTTATTAGTGTTGTATGTCCAAGTTGCTCACCGGGCAGACTGAACAGGTGGGAAAATTCTGAGGCGAGTTTGAGTACGTGAGCCTTCTCTACTTCATCTAGACCATCTAGATGCAAAAGAGGCTTGAGCCTTTCGAATCTTTCGTTGTTCCTTTCTGTTGTTGCCATGTTGATGTCTGCACGATGCTCAGCCTGAGCATTGTGAGAATCGTTTTCGGTGTCGAGACGTGTGTCCGAAAGTTCGTCAAAGGGCTGTAACTCGACTGGTGGGACTGTAAGGTGGATGTTGAAATCGTTTGTGTTTATAGCTCGGACGTACGCGATTCCGTTTTGATTTGTTACGAGGTTCTCGCCAATGTACAGTTCTTCGCCAACATCAAGTTTTGGGATGTAACCCTCCGTTAGATTGGTATCTTTTAGCCTAATCAATATTACGCTACTTGTTCTTGCTGGAACAGTGACCTTTTCGCATGTTTCAAATCGTATTCGGCAGCCGGAGAATGAAATGCATGACTGTGTATAAAGAATGTCGGCGGGCGTTTCTTTGAAAAAGGCGTCTCCTAAAATCGCGTCGTGTTTGATTGGTAATGAATCCGAGACTACGTGGAATTCTACGGAAACGTTTCTAATTTGAATTATGCATAGACCTTTTGTATACAAGGTGCCTTCTGTTATTCCGAACAATTGGTATATGATGGATGTGTCGATTTCGACGTTGTTCGTGATGGCTGAAATTTTGATCAAATTTATTTGTGCTCCGGTATCGACAAGGAACCGTGGGCTTTTCTTTTCTAAGTCGGTGGAAGTTATTATTACTGTTGGTGGTATTCGTTTCTTTGGTAAACCGAGGGATATTGTTGCTTTTCTGATTTTTATTGGTTTGGTGCTTGGTGCTCTTGTGAATTGCTTCTCGTCGCGCTGTCCCGTGAAGCTGGATCCTCGTTTTTTAGCAATAATTTTTTTAGGAGTTGTTCGAGTTCGCCGGTGTTGTTTTTGGATAAAATACTTTCAAGCAATGTTTCATTACTAGGGTTCCTTGAATTTTGGCGACCTTCTGCTGAGTTGTTGTATCCGTCGCGTCGAGATTCTCTTGGTCCATGTTGTCTGTCGCGTGAATCGCTCCGGTATCTATCGTTTGAGTTGTTACGGTAACGGTCCCTTGAGTTGTTGCGGTATCGATCATTTGAATTGTTGCGGTATCTGTCGTTTGAATTGTTGCGGTATCGATCATTTGAATTGTTGCGGTATCTGTCGTTTGAATTGTTGCGGTATCGGTCGTTTGAGTTGCGGTACCGGTCGTTTGAGTTATTGCGGTACCGGTCGTTTGAGTTATTGCGGTATCGGTCGTTCGAGTCGTTTCGATATCGGCCTCGAGAGTTGTACTTGTCCCGATATCTGTCGCGAGAGTTATCGCGGAGGTTAAAAGTACTGCGTTCGTTACTGCGGTTTCTATCGCGGGAGTTTGGGCGTGTATTTTTTTGTGTTAACCAATTATCGCGAAGTTTGGCTAGTGTGTAGCACTCTGAGGTTGCGTGATCTGAGCTTTTATGGAATTCGCAATATTTTGTCCGGATTTCAGCGAATCGAACTTTCGCGATTTCTTTGGTGGGTTGTTTGTCGTCTTCTAATTGGATTCGATTCTGGTTCACGATTGCGCGTTTGTGTAATTCGTGTTCGATGGTCAATGCTTCTGCGATTGTGTTGTCGAGAGTACCGGTGTCACGGTTTACGAGGAGGTTACCTATTTGGTCAAACAATCCTCGGACAAAAGCTCGAATTACTGCCTTTTTTACTTCGTTGGTTCATGAGTCGAGGTATGGTTTATCGGCGACAGTTACGTATACCTCCTTGAGTCTGTCAATTATACGTTTTTGGAGCAATCTTGTACGGGTTGCGAAATGGGATACGGATTCGTTATAATTTTGAGAAATTGCCTTGAGTTCGATTTCAAGGTCTAATAGTTCGATCGGTCTGCTGTACATATTTTTTAGGTCGGTAAAAAGTTCTTCAATTGTAGTGTACGTTTTTGTTTCGATAAGTTCGAGTGCGTTGCCTGTTACTTTAAACTGTACCATGTCTGTAAACCGGGCATGGTCGGTGTTTGGTAGCGCTCGTAGCGCTCTTCTGCATGCGCTAATGAAGTGCTCGACTGGGATATTTTTCCCATCGAACGTTGGGATATTACTAAAAACATCGCGGAATGATAAGTTTGTTTGGTTGTTTGCCATTTCGTTTTCGTCTTCTGTGTTTTCTAGTTCCGGCATGCGATAAAGTGGGCTAAGTGAGTTAAGGCGGCCGTTACGGCGCCGAGGTGGACGTATGGGGCTAATTTTGGTCGTTAGCGGTTCGTTTAAATTTCTGAGCTTTATATTATTGTTTGTTAATGTCCGGAAAAAAAAATGTGTAATGCTACTCCGAAACGGTTTCTCTTTTTTTTTTTTGATAAACGCTGTTGATTAGTTGGAGATGAGAAAAGAGAGAAAAAAAAAGAATTCTATTTCTCTTTAAATATATAGCAAAATGTAAAAATGGGGGAAGAGGACAAACGATAAAAAAAAATTAAAAAAAAAATTTCTATGTAAAGAATTTGTTTTTCGCCGTAATGTTCGTTTTGTATTATTGGAAGTGTGGTATTCGTAAATTTCATTAGGTTTGAGATAATTCGGGCTTTATTCAAACTGTTTTACATTTGTCGAGAAAAAAAAATTATTTTGTCAAGTTATTTGTTTGGAAATTGTTTGACATTGTTTTAGATTGTAATAAATCTATTTAGGTTTTATTCGAAACTTAATTGATGGGTTATTTTAATTTTATTTCAATTTCAATTGGATTTGGCTTGGGAATGTGTTCAAAATACGTTTTACCTATATCATTATTTTGTTCAAAATATGTGTAAATTCGTGAAGTAAAGTGTAGTATAATAATCGGTACTGAGAACTGTGAGTTAATAAAAAAAAAATTGTTTTGTCTGAAAATTATTTGTTCATTTGCGTTGTTTGACGTTTGTTGAGAGAGAAAAAGAAATTTTGTTTTGTTTTTGTTTTTTTTTGTATTTGAAATGTTGTTTGGAATTTCGGTTGGATTCAACTTGGGGATTTGTTCCGAATTTGTTTAACTAATATTTCATCACTTTTGTTTGAGATATATGGAAATCCGTGAAATAAATATGGTAGTTGATGCTAAGAACTATGAGGGTTTTTTTTTTTTTTTTTTTTTGAGAATTAATTGGAATTTATTTGGATTTTATCTACAATTCGTTAGAATTTTATTTGAACTTGTATGAGTTTTATTGGGACTAGTCTGAAATTCCGTTGAAATTCGTTTGAGGGGAAAGAAAAGAGAAAAAAAAATTATTTAAACTTGTCAATAATTTAGGTGTTATTTCTAATCAACTTGTCAATATATAAAGGTTCGAAATTTTGATTTTCACAATTTAAATTTTCCCTCAGAGTTTTGTTTGGTACTTCCTGTTTTATAACATTGGTGTTTGAATTGTTTTAACTCGAGAAAAAAAAAGAAAAGGAAAAATATATTATTTTTTATTTTTATTTTTATTCATTATTATTATTATTATTTTTTATTGCGTTGTTATTGTAGATAGTCCCTTCGCAAAACCGTCGCAAATGTGGAAAGACACCAATAACAGTAGCGATAGCAATGATGATAAATTTTCGGTCACTGGTTTCGCTTAGGTTCTCGAATGCCGCTCGACGGGAGTTATTATTGTGACAGTAAAATGAAGGTGAATGTGAGAGAGGGAGAGAAAAAAAAATTTTAGAGAAAGTTAAAAGCGAGTTAAAAGGTACTTACGTTGTCAAGAGTATGAATTTCAATATGATCATTGGTTGTATTTCGGTTTTTGTGAAAAAGATTTTTTTTTATTCTTCCTTCCTTCCTTCCTTCAAATATAAAAAAATCGCAAAAATCCCCTCACGGGGAAAAAAACGTGGACAAGTACATTGGTGGTCCCTTGTTTCCCTATGATATTAAAAAAATCCAAAACGCCGCTTAGAAGAATTCAAAAAAAGTTACAAAATAAGTTGAGATCTGTTGAAATATACGTGGCCAAATACGGGAAGCTTTACTGCGTTTCAATAAATTTCCAAAGACGGTTTGATGTTTATAGAAAAAATAATCAAGTTTGGAAATTCAACTATGTCACCAACCAAATTGCAAACGTAAAAAAATAAGATCGTAAAAAAATTCTGAACGAAGTACTTGGCGAATTCTTGATCATGATCTATACACTACGCTTATTTCATGGAAAAATCCTCGCCAAGTACTTCGTTCAGAATTTTTTTTCTTATTTTTTTACGTTTGCAATTTGGTTGGTGACATAGTTGAATTTCCAAACTTGATTATTTTTTCTATAAACATCAAACCGTCTTTGGATATTTATTGAAACGCAGTAAAGCTTCCCGTATTTGGCCACGTATATTTCAACAGATCTCAACTTATTTTGTAACTTTTTTTGAATTCTTCTAAGCATCGTTTTCGATTTTTTTTACATATATATCGGGCATAATAAACCCGATTAATTAATCCGGAATAAGAGTTCCGTGTGAACGTAGTAGTCATTGCTCTCTCTCTCTCTCTCTCTCTCTCTCTCTCCAGCTGTGACTGGAGACTGACTTTGATGAAAATGTGTCTTGAGGCGTGCGATGAGGCCTATCATGGTGTTGTATACAGACACGTCAAATTCTTGAATGTGTTGGTAACTTTTTTGCATAATCTTGAGCCCGTGCAAAGTTTTTTCTCAGCAATTACGCGACCGATCATGCTGATTTTGGGCGCAATCGAAAGAGAATTTCTTAATTAGCTAAAAGTTCAATTTTTGAGTTCCTCAATTGCTTCTGTGCTTCGTAATTCAATAAAATGACATGCCAATTTTACCCCCACCACCGCGAAAAGTTTTGTTTCGAGAAAGTATAGTCTCGGCGAGCCTCGGGCCAGCAGACGACAGGGCTGTCAATGTACTTGTCCCGAGACTCTACCGAGTCTCTTGATATTTCCTTCAAATTCGTTTTTTTTTCTTCCTTCCTTCGAAATGTTCCAAATTGTTTTGGTAAAATTCTGGAGTTGTTCCAATTATGATGTTTTGCTGCTGGAGTTCTTATTGATGATGATATTTCAGAAAATGGTGTAACTTTTAAAACGGTCACTTCGTAATTTTGGGTAGAAAAGATTTTTATCACTTTTATTGAATTCTCGAAATTATTTTCGTGCGAATTATTATTAATGTCCGAAATTATTTGGACTGACACTTTTGTTCCACTTATTGGTGTTTAAATAGTAACGTGTTTGGTGAACGAGGTTTTTAATTTGTTGGAATGTTTTGTCACTTTTATTTGCACTGTTGCACTGAGATTTTCTATATTTTTCTTTTTTTTTTTCGGTGCGTGGTTCGTATCGCACTTCTGACGCCAATTTGTGATGGGCCGAAAAGGGATTTATGAGTAAACGTAAACGGGTTAGAAAGTTACTTATTTTATTGTTGCGTTGATTTGGAGAGGGATAGAGTGCAAGGTGACGGTTCGGAAGATGGAGATGAACTGGTTATGGTAAGGACGCTCATCGGGACGGAAGAAAGTAGGGCTCATTGTTCTTGGATTAGTGGTGTATTACTCCGCGGGTGATAGGAGGCCGAGGCACGCGTGCGGCGGCCGTCGAAGGACGCGAGATGTTTAGAGTAATGCTGACTCGGGAGCGATAAGTGGTTGAAGAGGTGTTGAGTCTGGAGTTTGGTATGGGAAAGAGTTGATAGAAAGTTAGAGCGGATGTAGGGTTTCAGGTGTCAGCGTGAGAAGGAGGTATTAGGGGTATGGGACTGTTACAGACGCTTGGCGGCGTCGGTAACGCTCGCGTCGGTAGTCTCGGTCTTTCGTTGCCGATGCCCAAGATGGCCGCCACCGGGACGAACGCGTGCGTCATAGTTGTTGTCGGGCGAAAAATGTCGGCGATCGCGCCGTCGCGTCGTACTCGCTCGCGTTCGGGATAGTAATTCGGGTCGAAAGTGAGTGTTTCGTTTCAATATATATAAATGCACTTTGAAAAGTTATCGGCCCCATTTCACAAAAAGAAAAATGTCTGATTATTCGTCAATTAATATTTTATTAAAACAGTATTTTAAAAACCCAAAAATTCCCCTCGGGAAAAAAAGGTCGGGACAAGTACATTGATGATCCCTTGTTTCCTGATGACAAAAAAGAGTAAAAAAAAATTTCATAAAAAAAATTATGAACCTTACAGAGAATAATTTCAAAAAAATTGAAAAAAGTCTCACAAATCAGCAAAAAACATTATTAAAAAAAAAAAATTATCAATCTGTAATTATTTTGTAAAGTGGAAAAAAAATTCAAATAAAACGTGAGAAAATCTTAAATACACCACTCGAAAACATTGCAGACGTGAAAAACCAAAAAATCTCGCTTGTGACCATTTTAAAAACCAATGCCTTTATCTTCTCATCTTATTATAAAGGAGGAATGACTAAATGAATTGAAAAAGTTTCCATTTCAGTTACGTCCAGCATTCAAATTTATAATATCATTTCGAAGCCAAGTATTTATTGGTAATTCGGAATATTCATTCCTATGGGACGCATAAAGAACTTAAAACAGTTCTAATGAATCAAAAAAGTTACCAAGTTACGTACAGTTCTAAAATTTATGATATCAACTCGAAGCCAAGTATTTATTGGTATTCCGGAGTATCCATTCCTACGGGACACATCAGAAACTTGAAAAAGTTCTACTGGATCAAAAAAGTTGCCGTCTAAGTTACGTGCAGCACTAAAAATTATGATATCAATTCGAGGACAAGTATTTTGTTAGTAATTCGCAATTATAACATTATGAAATTATGTTCGCATAAGGGTTGAGAATACTCGTCCGGCATAGAACGTTTTATCGAAATTACTAAAAAATCAACAACCATGAAAAACTCCAAAATCTTTTTTTCCGACAATTAGAACGATACCAACCTATTTTTTTTCAACATATTCTGACCCAAGAAACAGTGCAGTCATGAGTTACTTTTTGACAACAAAAACGTATAAGGAATCTTCCTGCCCATGACTTTTTGATAAAATGGCTGATTCATAAAAATCACATCGAAGGGAAAGTCATTTGTTACTTAATGGTGGTAGAGACTTATAAGAATAACGATTCGTCTCAGTCTTTATGGATCCCCTGATTTCATTCACAACATTCGACGTCAATTGGATCGGTACAAATTATGTTTAAATACGTGTTAAGAGTACTTGTCCGGCCCATCACTTTTTATTCAAATTGCTCATTCAAATCAAAATCAGGGCTCCTGAATCAAGAGAATGAAAATCAGGGAATTAAGAAAAATACCTTTAGGTAATTCAACTTAATTTTATCAATTGTAAAAAAATGTAATGGAACTTTCCTGTAATATACAAGAGATTGTATTGTGCATCCATGAAAAAATGCACTTCACACAATCAAAATTTCTAACTATCTAGGATAACCCCTCGGATTATATTGCAATTACGAAAGTTTTTACTTCTCATTTCTTTCAACGGACAAATTTTATTCAATGTCAAAACCAACCCATACTATTGCTGAGAACAACAAACTGATAATAAGTCGCACTTTAGGGGACAACACCACTGTGACCCCCTGTTTTTTTTGCCGTTTTTCAAGAATTTTTTTTGTGGGAAAAAAAGAGAAATCGCAAAAATCCCCTCACGGGGAAAAAAACGTGGACAAGTACATTGGTGGTCCCTTGTTTCCCTATGATACTAAAAAAAATCCAAAACGCCGCTTAGAAGAATACAAAAAAAGTTACAAAATAAGTTAAGATCTGTTGAAATATACGTGGCCCAATACGGGAAGCTTTACTGCGTTTCAATATATTTTCAAATACGGTTTGATGTTGATAGAAAAAATAGTAAAGTTCGGAAATTCAACTATGTCACCAACCAAATTGCAAACGTAAAAAAATTAGATTGTAAAAAAATTCTGAACGAAGTACTTGGCAAGGATTTTTCCATGAATTTAGCGTAATGTATAGATCATGATCACGAACTCGCCAAGTACTTCGTTCAGAATTTTTTTACAATCTAATTTTTTTACGTTTGCAATTTGGTTGGTGACATAGTTGAATTTCCGAACTTTATTATTTTTTCTATCAACATCAAACCGTATTTGAAAATATATTGAAACGCAGTAAAGCTTCCCGTATTTGGCCACGTATATTTCAACAGATCTTAACTTATTTTGTAACTTTTTTTGTATTCTTCTAAGCGGCGTTTTGGATTTTTTTTAGTATCATAGGGAAACAAGGGACCACCAATGTACTTGTCCACGTTTTTTTCCCAGTGAGGGGATTTTTGCAATTATATCACTTCTTTTTTCCAAAATTTTTAAATATTTTGGTTCATATAAACTCCTATGGAGACTGTATATAATTACAATCCGCACTTTTAGCTTGTGAATATAACCCATAACTGTTGATTTCATTTTGCATTTTTATATTTTGTAGATGAATATGTTCACTGCGAGATTTGAATACTCAAGATCATGAAAAAAAAATGCTTACCAGTCTGTTCAAAAGTTTATTCTGAGATCATTTTTTTTCACAATTTATCCAATTTACTCGCTAATCTCGCACTTTATCATTACAGAACTTCACTCAGAATCTCCGTTGAATATTTTTATAACATCCATTAATCGAAATTTTTTGGACGTCCTGCACTTGATTTTGTCAAAACTCCGTTAATAACCGTTTCTCTGTATAGACGTCATACACTACGCTTACACGGCACTCTTATTCTACTGGATCAAAAAAGTTGCCGTCTAAGTTACGATTTGGTTATAATGGGGTGTATATACTGTAACGTTATGCACTTATCGACCGAGTGCACGTCGCTACGCGTCGGTTCGTGCTTCTTAAATCTAAAAAGGAGCAGGTATGAAAGAACGTGAAAAACGCGGCTCTTATGTGAAAAAATATAACAAAATGAAATTTATTCAAATTAACGATGCGTTCTACAAAATAAAGATCTCGCGGATAATTTTATAAAGATATTTTGATCGCGTTACCGGATTTATGAAAATTGTTTCTTATTTTTCTTTCAATTTCTATTTTTGTTTGTTATTTTTATTTTGTTTGCGATGTATTCGAATTTTCTAATGAACGCGAAGATTCGAAAGAAAAAAGAATCGTTGCAATTTACTGTATGAAAATCCACGAGGATTTTCTAGATTTATGGAATAAACAATTTTTCTTTTATTCTCGCTTTATTTGTTCTATTATTTATCGCACGCTGTACTGTCTATTAATTTGCACGCTTCATGTTTATCTATTTATCGCTGTACTGTCTATTAATTTGCACGCTTCATGTTTATCTAACATCCATTAATCGAAATTTTTTGGACTCTCTTTGTGTGTCTCCTGCGTTTTTATAATAAAGAAAAGAATTTGAATGGCTTTTTGTTTTGCTTATTTGTCCTGGAACAACCTGTTTTATTTTTATTATTTCTCTTCTATTCGCTTTTCAAATACTCAAAATTAACCACAATCCAAAAGTGACTTGACTCGATATAATAATAATTTGATAAAATTTTTTTTTTTTTTTTTATAAACCAAAGTTCTTACCGCTGCCTTTTGGATTGTCGTTCTGAATAATAATAATAATAATAATCAATTATAAATCCAAGAGTATTTATTCAATTCACTTTCTTTAATTATTTTATAATATTTCTCACTTTATTTAAGAATATCACTTTATTTACGATAAATTTCGCTTTAACCTCTTGGATGTATAATTTAATTTCCAGTTCCTCTCAGACTGCCTCGGCTATAAATTTTATCAAATTGAATTTAAATTTAATTTTCAAAATAAATAAATAATTTTTCTAACCTGTTTCCAACAAACATAAAAAAATAAAAGAAATAATAAAAGGTAAGTACGACTCAGGCTACGGGCTCTAAACGTCGCCGAATAGCGCCAATATCCCTTGTAATACAGGAAAGGATGCAGACCCCAGACCACGGGAGTTAAACGTCGCCGAATCACTCCAATGTCCTGAGCATCTACGAGGTAAGGAAATAATTGACCATGAACCACGGGATGAGAACGTCGCCGAACCCCTCCAATGTCCCATGCATCAATTAATTGGAAAGTAAAAAAATAATAGGAGTGACCCTGGACTACGGGATGAGAACGTCGCCGAACCCCTCCAATATCCCAGGCATCAAGGAAAAATAGGAACAAAGGTTTTATGAATTGTTGGAACTAGGTAGAGTGTTCTACTGGAGAGAGCTCTGTTAGGAGGTCCGAGCCAGTCTAAGTGATCAGAGGAACTGATGCCGAGAGCGGTCGCGCAGCGACTTTTATACCCCACTTTTCCCTCGCTTTCGATGCGCCGCTTAAATTTAATCTCGAACCCCTTACTGCGCATGTTCTACTTTCTCATTCGCTCAACACGCTCCCCACTAATCATTCACGCTCACACATTCGCTCGCCGCTACCCCCACCCTCGCATCCACGGATGCGCGAAAATCCGCTTTTTATGTTTTTCAGCTTTGTTTGTCTTGAATTTTCATTATTAATCGCTTATTATTTTTATTTATTGATTTATTGAGTCATTTTTCGCATGTAGAAACAATTTTTTAATTTTTAAAATAATGAAATTATTTCGATTTTTCTCTCGAATTTGGCTACTGCGCATGCGCTGTGATACGCATTTTCGTTTATTTGAAATTATCAAAATTTTCAGAAAAATTATAACTCGCGCTTATTTTGTTTCGATTTATTGATTTTTTTCCGATTTTTTAAGTCTAATTAAGTTAACGAACGATAATTTATTGAAAAGAAATAAAGAAAACAAAAAAATATTTTATTTAATTTTTTCGACGCTTGGCGGCGTCGGTAACGCTCGCGTCGGTAGTCTCGGTTGTTCGTTGCCGATGCCCAAGATGGCCGCCGCCCGGACGAAGCGCGCGTCGTTGTCGTTGTCGTGAGTAAAAAATGTCGTCGATCGCGCCGTCGCGTCGTGTATTCGCGTTCGTGATCGGGATATTTCGTTATAAGTGCGGGTACGTTTCAATGCCCCCCAGAACAAAAAAATCTAGGAACTGATTTTTTTTTGTTCTCTAAATTTAAATTTAAAATTTCAAAAATTCAAATATTTAAAAATTCAAAAATTGGAGTAGGGATTTATAAAGGATACGATGGCTCGAGGATGATCGTGGTTATGATGCGATGATGATCACTATCGTCCTCTCGAAGCTGAATGATTTTGATGATTTTGCAGGTTTTCGTGATGTTCTCGTAGATTTTGCTCGTCACGATCGGCATCCATGTTGCCGGCCGCTTCTTCTTCTTCGAGGAGTTCTTCCATCTCCTCCGGCGTAACCCATTTTATATCATTGATGAGGCAGAATTCATACTCCCCCTTTCTAGCGTATCCCTCAGAAATAAGTCTTGATGCCATGTTCGTACTGTTGTTGTGTGAAAACAGCCGGACCTCGTGTCCTTCGAGAGTAGGATGCTCCCCGATGATTTGAATATAGGCTTTTTTGTTTTCCAATGCCCGTTGATAGTATTGGCAGCATATTTGCTCCCAGCGCTGACCCAGAAATGGTTTGACATCAGATAGATAAGCTTTTGTTGAAAATTTCGGCACCTCGATGTATTCGTGAGGAAGACGTTCCAGGTCCGATAACGGATGCATTAAAGTCACACCCCTGTCGATAAGTTCGATGGTAGCCTCTCCGTCTTCAATTTTTATTAATTTTACCCGGAAAGCGTTATGCCGGTTATCGATAGCGTATAAACCGCTGATACTATGTAGAGTGGGTGGACCACCCCTTCTTTTTGCCAAATCCTCCGATAGCTGCTCCTCAAAAGCACACAGTTCTTTATATTTGAGAGCTGTGGTATAGGTGAAATTCGTAGGATTATTAAAACCCACGACGACGCACTCGTACAACCCCGTCCACGATGCTGGCCACGGAGAAGGTTGAGGAACCCCCGGTACTATGAGTGTACGCATAGTAGTGCTGTTGTTCTCGATGTCACTTCAATGCCTTGGTTGAGCTTGGAGAGCTCCCGGTGTTACCAGTAGCTTGACTGAGGCCGGAATGATGTTTCGGAGCTAGCTGCTCCGATTCTTATACCCGTCTTTATCCCCACTTTTCCGTTTCCCCCACTCTCATGATTTTTTATTTGTCCATTTCTCCCCACTTATTATTTTTCTCCCCCACTTCTTATTTTTCAAGTCCCCACTTCAATTCTTATCCCCACTTATTATTTTCGTCCCTTCTTCTCCATCTTTCACCCTTCTCTCAATTTTTATTTGTTCTCATTACCCCACTCCTTATTTTTCACCCCTCAGAGTCATTTTTCTATCCCCACTTCTTTTTTCGTCTCTCAATTTTTATTTTGCATGTTTTTACTTTATTTTTCTCCCCACTCTTCATTTTTTTCGTTTTCTTTTCATTTATTTATTTAATTTTCAATTTTTGTTTCCATTTTTTCACTTTTCGTCCCCTTAATTAATTATTTTCATACATTCTTTGATCCAAGCACCTTAATTTTCCCATTTCATTCCCTTAACTGTCCATTTTCTTAATTCCTTATCCATTCTTTCTCACAACCCCCTTAAACCTCCTTAATCCTGCACACACTCATACTCACTTTTGCTCCATTCTATTTTTCTCACTTTTTCTCTCCTTTCCTTTCCCTTTTTCATGTTTTTCAGGTTAACTTTGCAGTAATTCTACAGGTAAGTATTCCATTTTCGTTTTATATCTAATTTTCTCCTTTTTATTATTTGTTTTTCTTATATTTTTCAGGTATGCAGCGTTCCAGGACACGGTAAGTATTTTTACTCCAAAATTTTATTTTTCTTATTCATTAATTATTTATTAATTATTATATTTCTATTTCGCAGGTGAGCCAGGATTCCAGGACATCAAATTTTTACAGTAAGTAAATCTTGTTTCCATTATTTTTCTAGTATTTATTTTATTTTTCTTCGTTTTTTCTTGGTTTTAACAAGTCCCGTAACGTCGGAACGGATATATCGGTAAGTATAGGTACTAGTGAAATTCCAATAGAATAAATGAAATTTGAACGGAAAAATTTGAAAAATATGATAATTCTTTAAATATTTTGATTAATTATGTTTGGAATCAAGGTAAAAATGAAAGTTAGCGCATGAATTTGCTTAGAACTTGGTAATTTTTATTGTTATTCACATTTTTCTTCTAATTTTTGTATTTTTTCAGGTTTGAGGCGTGATACATGCCTCTTTCGACTTCGGTATCCGGATTTTCAATAATAAATGTTGCAGCTGCTATCTGTTTTTTAATCCTATAAGGTCCCTCATAAATTGAGAAAAATTTGGCCATTTTTTTATTAATCGGATCGCTAACGTTACAAGCTTTTGCTAGGACTAGATCCCCTTCGTGAAATTCGATTAATTTATGCTTCCTATCAAACTTTTGAGCTCTCTCTCGTCCTTTCCGTTCTATCCTGTTCCTAGCAAGCATCAATTTGGCTTGTATCCCTTCTTCATCTTCTAAATTCTCTTCTTTTTCTATCTGAATCCAATTTCTCCAAATTCTTTGAGGTTTTACATTCTTTTGTATCTCGATCGGAGTCATTTCCGTCGTCTCATGATGCGTTTCGTTCATACAGTCCTCGATAACTTTAACCCATTGTAACCAATCTGTGTGCTTGTCTGTTAAAAAAGTCCTGAAAAATCGACCTATCTCTCTATTTACTCTTTCTACTATATTTCCCTGCGGATGTCTTATAGACGAGAAAACTCCTTGTATTCCTTCATTCTCTAGCTTATTGAGCCATAATCGCGATGTAAATTGCGTACCGTGGTCAAATTGTAATTTTTTCGGTTTTCCGTGTTCCGGAATGTAATGATTGAAAATCTTATTAATTGTTGACTGCGCGGTAGCTACTCTAAGTGGATATAATACGACAAATTTCGAAAATGCATCAATTGTTACGAGGATATGCTTCATTCCTCCGTTAGTTACTGGTAATGGACCAAAAAAATCTATCGAGACTATATCTCCCGGTCCCTCAGGAATTATATTTTGCTGAGCAGCATAGGAATGCTGGTTCGGTACTTTATTTCTTTGACAGGAGTCACACGAAGCAAGAATTTGTCTGATAGCATGGTACATTCGCGGGTACGTAAAATCCTCTTTAATCATTTTCCAAACTTTTTTGGCGCCTACATGACCGTACATTTCGTGAGTTTCAGATACGAGAGGATGGAGAATCTCCCTCGGTAAAATAACTTTCCACGAATCGGGATTGACTGCTTTTAATAAAATATTGTTTTTTATCTGATATTTGTCGTCTTGCTCATTTATTATCCTTTCTCTGATTTCTCTAATCCTTTCGTCTCTCATTTGCCATATTCCCACCTGTCTAATTCTTTGTTCCAATCCTTTAGAGGGTTTTATAGCGAGCATCGTGCTAATAACTATCTCTTTTCCTTTTCTACCTCCTACATCCGGTGGATTTAATCGACTCAACACGTCTGCCACTACATTCCTTTCTCCTGGACAAAATTCGAATTTGATGTCATAGTCTTGTATAGCTAGAATCCATCTCGTTAATCTTTCGTTTAGAAGCTGACAATTTTTTAAGAACGTTATGGCCTTATGATCCGTAATTGCTTCTATTTTTGCTCCCAACAAATAAGTCCTAAACTTTTTCAAAGCCCAAACAATCGCTAATAATTCTTTCTCTGTCGTCGTGTAAGCCATTTCGGATCCCTTTAGCGTTCTGCTCGCAAACATAATCACCCCTAAATCGCCATTTTTATCTTTTTGTGCCAAAGTGCCCCCCAAAGCATAGTTACTCGCGTCAGTTTGTAAAATATATCCCTCTGAAGGATCTGGATGCGTGAGAAGCACGTCTTCGACAAACAAATTTTTAATTCTATCAAAAGCCTCTTTTTCTTCTTTATCCCAACGCCATTTTGTCTCTTTTTTCAATAATTTTAATAATGGGATTGTTTCCTCCGCATGTTTTTTCGTGAATTTCGTGTAATAATTGATTAAACCCAGAAATCCTCTCAACTGTTTTAAATTTTTAGGCGGCGGAAAATCGTGAATCGCCTGAATTTTCGCGGGCTGTGGCTTTATTCCTTTTGTTGTCAAAATATGACCAAGAAACTCTACTTCTTTTCTGAAAAATTTTGCTTTCTTTAATTTAATAGTCATACCGTGTTGCTGCAAACGTTCTAGGAGTTCGTCCAAATGTCTCATATGTTCCTCGAAATTTGAGGAAATGCACAATAAATCATCGACAAAATTAATGACGTGATCTCCCAGACCGTGTAAAATTATGTCAAGCGCTCTTAATAATGCAGCTGTACTTGTTTTTAAGCCGAATGGTGTTACTGTGAACTCGTAAACTTTTCCCTTGTATCGAAATGCAGTATACTTCATTGAATCGGGATGAAGTGGAATTTGCCAAAAACTATTTGTGAGATCTAGCGTGGTCATTACTTTAGCCGAATGGCACTTTTGAAAAATTTCCTCCATATTTGGTACCGACTCATGGTCGTCCGCCATAACCTGATTTAATTTTCTAGCATCTAGGCATAATCTAACTGTTCCGTCTTTCTTTATTACGGGTATTATAGGATTTATCCAAGCGCTGTTTGATCTCTGAATTATTCCGCAATCTAGTAACTTTTCTATTTCTCTGTCTACTTTTTCGCGATGCATTAACGGAACCTCGTAATTGTGGGCGACTATCGGCTTGTCTGTTGTTATCTCTAATCGATGTTCATAAACTGAAATTCTTCCTGTATCTTTACGAAATACATCCCTTCTATTCCAAATAACTCGTTTGTGAATTTCTTTTTCTTTTTCGGAGAGCTCTGTTTGTCCTACGATTTCTTCTATCTCTTCTTTAGTAACTTCCTCAGAATCATTTTCTTCTATCAAATTTAAATTTTGCACTGGCTCATTAATAACTTCTTTAATAACTTCTTTTTCTTTTATAAAATTCTTTTTTAAATTCAAGTCCATTTCGCTTTGAGTGATGGCTTCTACTGCATTTTCTTTCTTCACTGACCCTATCGCGGGTATAATATCAATAATTTCATTGTACTTCACCTGGAGAGACATTTCTCCCAGGTCAATTAAACTTTTGAGGGGTTGCAGGGAATCTACCCCAAGCAACACGTCCCTAATTAAGCCAGGCACTATCATAAATTTCACATAAGTTTTTATTTTCCCAATTTCTGTTACCGCCATTATGTGACTTTTAACTTTAGTCATTTTTCCTTTAATCGCACCTTTTACCGTAACTCCCGTTACAGGTAAAAGTGGACAGTCTTTCAAAATCTCCTTATTTTCCAAATAAAATTCCTCCGAAATCGTAGTTACTTTCGACCCTGAATCTACTAAAGCTGTTACCGGAATACCCTCGATTTTCGCGTAAATTTCGGGGCACTCAATTATCGGCACAGTCTCCCCGTTAATCTCTTCTCCTAACAGAAATTCTCTAGTATCCGTAAAAATAGTATTAATCGCGATCTTAACTTCATTTTCTTTATCGATGTTTTCGTAATCTTCTTTCTTGAGGTTTTCCATTATTTTGTCGCACGTTTCCTTATTTTTCGCCGTATTTTTGAGGTCCTCCGATAAACCGTCAATCAATTTTTTATTCTTATTGTTTTTCTTCTTTATTTTCTTCTTATTCGTTGCACCTCGTACATCTTCTTTTTCTCTTATTTGATCATTTTTTTGCACGGGTACAACGCTTATTCGTTTCCCGCGTTCGTAGTAGGTTGTTGAGGCTCGTTTTGAATTTCCATTGTCTGAATCGGTTGTGCGGCGTCGTTTCTTCTTTCGTAATTGTTATTATTCGGTCGTTGAAATCCTCCATTGTTTTGACCCTGTCGCCACTCTTGATTCCTTGGTGGATACCAGTTTTGGTTTCTATTTTGTTGAAAATTGGGATTTCCTCCCTGTTGATTACCCCAATTGCGATTTTGTTGATAATTGGGATTTCCTCCCTGTTGTGAGCGTTGATTATTATCTTTCCAATTTGGATTCCTATTTTGTTGTCCAAAATTTCCGTTATTCGGCCGTTGGTTTTGTCGGTTATCCCAATTATTGTATCCGCCATTGTTTCTTTGGAAATTGAAATTTGTATTTCCTCTATTATAATTGTTTTGGTAATTTCCTTGATTATTCCAATTATTGTTTTGCTGTTGTGGCATCCGGAACGGTCGTTGCTCATTTCCACCTTTGTTTTGATTTTGATTTTCTTTTTGTTCCTTCTCTTCCGAATTGACAGGTCCTGTTTGATCAATCTTCTCTAAAAATTCCTCCAATTGCTCGAATTTTTCGAATCCTCGGCTAATTATTGTGGCCTTTATTTCCTCAGTGTAGTGCCTTGATAATGAGGCGATGATATCTTTGTCACTCGGGGCTGGTATTAAATCGCGAGCAGCTCCGAACAATTTGATAGCGTATTCGGCTTTCGAAATTTTTCCACCTTCTTTTGCGTAGTTGCCGATCTCCAAATCCGTTCGTACTTTTCGTTGTACGTCATGGTTCCAAAATTTGTTAATGAACTTCTTTTCGATCTCCTCAAATCCGTTGACTTGTTCCTGAATTAGAGCCCACCAGTCTTTCGCCGATTTTTCCAAACATTGCCCGAGCAGATATTTCATTTCGTTTAACTTTGGATTCATTACCTCGCAGTATTTCCAGAACTCTCGTAAAAATTTCATCGGCCTCGTATTTTCCGTTGCATCGAATGTAGGCGGTTTGATTTTAATTTTATTTATTTGTTCGTAATGCCGTTCTTTTGTTTTATTGTGATTAGCTCTTTTTTTTACTTCCTGTTGTTCATCGTCGGATTCCTCTTCCGATTCTTCGATTTTGTCTAATCTTTTTTGTTGTTGAGGGATAATTCGCGTGCTTTCTTTATTCGGACTATGTAACCTGTCCTGTGATTCTAAGGTGTCCATTCTTTTACGCAGAGTGTCAAAATCTAGTTGCATTTGTGCTACATTCACATCGGTTACCGCTTGTCTTTCGGCATTTTCTTGAATTATCCGCGTCATTCCGGTTACGTGACGTTTTATCGGATCATAAATTGCGTGAACGTCTTTAGCAATTTTCGCCTGTGTTATTTTTAAGCTATTTCCAAATTCTTCCCGCAAATTCTCAATTTGACCCTCCATTCTTTGCATTAACTCGAAAAGATTTGTTAAAATGTCATCCCTATTTTCGTTTGAAGAAGGCCTATTTCTATCTGATTTCGGTGTGTCAAAACTCTCTTCTGTGTTTTCTTTTTGATTTGTTTTGTCTTCAGATTCTGGCCCAAAATTACCCCTCGATTCATTAAAAGTTTTTCCTGCGCCTTGAGGAGGAATCGTTACTTCTACATTTTCCCCTGTTTGATTTTCGGGGTTAGGAAATCCGGAATCGCCTGTCATTTCATTGTTGTCAGCCATTTTAGCAATTTTAATTATTTTCATCCAATTTTAATTAATAAAGAATAATTTTCACGTTCTTTTGCAATACCTGCCCCACGTTGGGCGCCAGTTGTAACGTTATGCACTTATCGACCGAGTGCACGTCGCTACGCGTCGGTTCGTGCTTCTTAAATCTAAAAAGGAGCAGGTATGAAAGAACGTGAAAAACGCGGTTCTTATGTGAAAAAATATAACAAAATGAAATTTATTCAAATTAACGATGCGTTCTACAAAATAAAGATCTCGCGGATAATTTTATAAAGATATTTCGATCGCGTTACCGGATTTATGAAAATTGTTTCTTATTTTTCTTTCAATTTCTATTTTTGTTTGTTATTTTTATTTTGTTTGCGATGTATTCGAATTTTCTAATGAACGCGAAGATTCGAAAGAAAAAAGAATCGTTGCAATTTACTGTATGAAAATCCACGAGGATTTTCTAGATTTATAGAATAAACAATTTTTCTTTTATTCTCGCTTTATTTGTTCTATTATTTATCGCACGCTGTACTGTCTATTAATTTGCACGCTTCATGTTTATCTCTCTCTTTGTGTGTCTCCTGCGTTTTTATAATAAAGAAAAGAATTTGAATGGCTTTTTGTTTTGCTTATTTGTCCTGGAACAACCTGTTTTATTTTTATTATTTCTCTTCTATTCGCTTTTCAAATACTCAAAATTAACCACAATCCAAAAGTGACTTGACTCGATATAATAATAATTTGATAAAATTTTTTTTTTTTTTTTTATAAACCAAAGTTCTTACCGCTGCCTTTTGGATTGTCGTTCTGAATAATAATAATAATAATAATCAATTATAAATCCAAGAGTATTTATTCAATTCACTTTCTTTAATTATTTTATAATATTTCTCACTTTATTTAAGAATATCACTTTATTTACGATAAATTTCGCTTTAACCTCTTGGATGTATAATTTAATTTCCAGTTCCTCTCAGACTGCCTCGGCTATAAATTTTATCAAATTGAATTTAAATTTAATTTTCAAAATAAATAAATAATTTTTCTAACCTGTTTCCAACAAACATAAAAAAATAAAAGAAATAATAAAAGGTAAGTACGACTCAGGCTACGGGCTCTAAACGTCGCCGAATAGCGCCAATATCCCTTGTAATACAGGAAAGGATGCAGACCCCAGACCACGGGAGTTAAACGTCGCCGAATCACTCCAATGTCCTGAGCATCTACGAGGTAAGGAAATAATTGACCATGAACCACGGGATGAGAACGTCGCCGAACCCCTCCAATGTCCCATGCATCAATTAATTGGAAAGTAAAAAATAATAGGAGTGACCCTGGACTACGGGATGAGAACGTCGCCGAACCCCTCCAATATCCCAGGCATCAAGGAAAAATAGGAACAAAGGTTTTATGAATTGTTGGAACTAGGTAGAGTGTTCTACTGGAGAGAGCTCTGTTAGGAGGTCCGAGCCAGTCTAAGTGATCAGAGGAACTGATGCCGAGAGCGGTCGCGCAGCGACTTTTATACCCCACTTTTCCCTCGCTTTCGATGCGCCGCTTAAATTTAATCTCGAACCCCTTACTGCGCATGTTCTACTTTCTCATTCGCTCAACACGCTCCCCACTAATCATTCACGCTCACACATTCGCTCGCCGCTACCCCCACCCTCGCATCCACGGATGCGCGAAAATCCGCTTTTTATGTTTTTCAGCTTTGTTTGTCTTGAATTTTCATTATTAATCGCTTATTATTTTTATTTATTGATTTATTGAGTCATTTTTCGCATGTAGAAACAATTTTTTAATTTTTAAAATAATGAAATTATTTCGATTTTTCTCTCGAATTTGGCTACTGCGCATGCGCTGTGATACGCATTTTCGTTTATTTGAAATTATCAAAATTTTCAGAAAAATTATAACTCGCGCTTATTTTGTTTCGATTTATTGATTTTTTTCCGATTTTTTAAGTCTAATTAAGTTAACGAACGATAATTTATTGAAAAGAAATAAAGAAAACAAAAAAATATTTTATTTAATTTTTTCGACGCTTGGCGGCGTCGGTAACGCTCGCGTCGGTAGTCTCGGTTGTTCGTTGCCGATGCCCAAGATGGCCGCCGCCCGGACGAAGCGCGCGTCGTTGTCGTTGTCGTGAGTAAAAAATGTCGTCGATCGCGCCGTCGCGTCGTGTATTCGCGTTCGTGATCGGGATATTTCGTTATAAGTGCGGGTACGTTTCAATACATATATATTGGGCATAATAAACCCGATTAATTAATCCGGAATAAGAGTTCCGTGTGAATGTAGTAGTCATTGCTCTCTCTCTCTCTCTCTCTCTGTCTCTCTGCAGCTGTCATGGGACACTGGCTTTCATGAAAATGGGTTATAGCTGGCATCAAGAGGCCTTTGATAGTGTTGTATACTAGGGTGGGTCAAAAAAATCAAGTATTTTTTTTTTTTGGATCCGACACACGAAAACTTGTTTCTAGCTACCTCTAGAAAGTGCTTACTAAATCTGAGCTCTTAATATTAACGGGAAGATTATGCTCATCACAGTTTTCCATTTTTAATTTAGTCTCATATGAAAATGGTCATATCTTATCACTAATAGATCATTCAACTAGTTGCATCGTCGATATTTATAGGAAATTGAACGCTCTACAAAAATGGTCTCTTATACTTTTTTCATTCATCGAACCATTTAAAAGATATTCAAGGTCAAAGATTGAATTTTTTTTTTTGAAAATAACTTTTTGTTTTGAATTTTGTAACTTACTAAAAAATAATTATTGTCAAATGAGTTTCAATTATTTCTATAGGAAATTTAACGCTCTACAAAAAAGGTCTCTTGTGGTTAATCGATTACTCAAACCATTTCGGAGATATTCGCAGTAGAATCCCAATGCCTGATGATTTTAATAGTTTTTAAATAAATATTTTTAATTAATCCATTTAATTTGTGAATTTTGACAATATACATGAGAATTTGAGTTCATTTCGATAAAATGACAGTTTGCAAGTTATGTCTTATCTTTTGTTTGAGAATATAATTCTTTCGAATCAATTTTTTAACGATATTTTCTTTATATAACGCAACCACGTTTTCCTCGCCTTTTCGAGCGCTTCGGCGGTACGTAAAGTAACCGTTTTACCGACTGTCGAAGTGGATTAGTGGTGGGGGGTACGCGGAGCAGCACTTTTAACCCTTTGAGGGGCACATTTTTCTATTGAACAAATTTCCAGAATCCTAGGTTTCTTCAAGGTTTTTGGGGTCGCTGATTACGATTCCGGCGTCAAAATTGAAAAATTCAAGATGGCGGATCCAAAATGGCGACTATTTTAGATTAATTTCGCGGTTTTTCCTTCAATCGGCACGAAATTTGGTGTAGAGAGGTTTTTGGGGTCGCTGATTACGATTTTTGTCTTAGAATTGAAAAATTCAAGATGGCGGATCCAAAATGGCGACTATTTTAGATTAATTTTGCGGTTTTTCGTTCAATCGGCACGAAATTTGGTATAGATGGGTTTTTGGGGTCGCTGATTACGATTCTAACGTCAGAATTGGAAAATTCGAGGTAGCAGACCCAAAATAGCCAGTATGTTAGGTTGAGTATTGAAATAAAATAATTTTCTTCCCATAATTCAATTTTTGGAAAATTTGAAGATTTTTTTTTGGCAATTCTAGCGTGCCGAAAAATCTGAAAAAAATATATATCATAGTACTAAACATGAAGTATATGTGGGAAAAATTTCAAAGCAATTCGTTGCTTCGTTCAAGAACAGCTGAATTTATTCGAAAAAAAAGAGTTTTTTTGCGTTTGAATTATGTATAACTAATAACGAATAAACAAATATACACTTTTTTCCATGGGTATCTTGTAGTTTGAACCTTCAAGTTACTGAAAACAACTTAGAAGTATAAAGGTATAGCAAAATACAACGGCAATAATAAAAAAACTGCAGGAAATAAGGTGGTACATATATGTACCACTGCCCTTCAAAGGGTTAAGTCCTAGGACTTAAAAGTGCTGCTCCGCGTACCCCCCACCACTAATCCACTTCGACAGTCGGTAAAACGGTTACTTTACGTACCGCCGAAGCGCTCGAAAAGGCGAGGAAAACGTGGTTGCGTTATATGAAGAAAATATCGTTAAAAAATTGATTCGAAAGAAATATATTCTCAAACAAAAGATAAGACATAACTTGCAAACTGTCATTTTATCGAAATAAACTCAAATTCTCATGTATATTGTCAAAATTCACAAATTAAATGGATTAATTAAAAATATTTATTTAAAAACTATTAAAATCATCAGGCATTGGGATTCTACTGCGAATATCTCCGAAATGGTTTGAGTAATCGATTAATCACAAGAGACCTTTTTTGTAGAGCGTTAAATTTCCTATAGAAATAATCGAAACTCATTTGACAATAATTATTTTTTAGTAAGTTACAAAATTCAAAACAAAAAGTTATTTTCCTAAAAAAAAATTCAATCTTTGACCTTGAATATCTTTTAAATGGTTCGATGAATGAAAAAAGTATAAGAGACCATTTTTGTAGAGCGTTCAATTTCCTATAAATATCGACGATGCAACTAGTTGAATGATCTATTAGTGATAAGATATGACCATTTTCATATGAGACTAAATTGAAAATGGAAAACTGTGATGAGCATAATCTTCCCGTTAATATTAAGAGCTCAGATTTAGTAAGCACTTTCTAGAGGTAGCTAGAAACAAGTTTTCGTGTGTCGGATCCAAAAAAAAAAATACTTGATTTTTTTGACCCACCCTAGTATGTATACAATAATTACATGTTCTTTAAATGAAATTTCTGATTCCAAGTTATAGGTTAACGAACCTATACATTTCTCGCAGCTATATATAGGTAATCAAAACACTTTAAAAATATTTTCGACAGATGTATAATTAGGTTAGCACACATTTCTATTTCGATAATTTCAAACGACGAATTGAAGACGAATAAATTAAATGCTTAACACATATTTCATACACTGAGCTTCGAAATAATTTTAAACTCGCAGAGATCCCGCACTGTTTTTGAAACTTCGATCAAACTTTTATAAAATATTACAGAACGATATGTATCACACATACATTGCAGGTTATATTTTACTTCGTTTGTACGCGACAGAAATGCGTGCAATATTGAAACGGCACACTTTACGAACACTCATTAAAAATGTATTTTGAACTGCGCGCCAGGCGGCTCAGTGCTTAGCCGCTCGACGCGACACGGTGGCAAAACCATGAAACAATTTATCAAGACAGAAAAATTCCTCTTTTCTCACGATATTCACTCATTTTTATTCTCTATTAAGCATTTCTTATAAACTCTTACACAAAACGTATGAAGACAAACAAAAAACAAGTTAAAATCAAACATAAAGTGTAACGCGGGAGAGTCCAGACAGTAAGAAAGAATACAAGTCCAATGACGCGTTCAATCCAACGGAAATGGCCAATCTCGAGGCAGGGTTTAGATCCAACGGAAATAATGCTCGAAATAGCTCACAAATTATTAAGTTATAATGTTTAAAAAGAAAACTTGATTCATTTTATACGAAAAAGGATAAAAACAAACCTTACACAATAAAAAACATTTATTTTCTTGTAAAAATTATCATTTCTAAAGCGAGCGATGGAAACCAGCCTTAAGGTCAACCAATCGCGCCGCAGCGACAGGCCAGCGGACCAATACGAGAATTTAGAGATCGAAACTCTGGTTCGAGATTAATTTTCTGGGCCAATCCGCTTTCGAGTTATTTTTAGAATGAATTATGATCATTATTCCTTTGTCTGAATCAGTATAAAAGGCCGTGCTGAGTAGCAACGGCAGCTCATTCTTGAATCAGCTCTCGCTTCAAGTACAGAGGTAGTGACTCTGGAAAACAAGCTCCAACCTATAAACCTTGAATATACCAAGTTTCACGCCGAGAGGGAGGGGATTGTGCGATTCCGTGCAATCCAAAGATTCGAGGGTGAAATTCCTTTCCGATCACGCCAAGAAGGGAGGGACCTGTGCGATTCCGTGCAGGTCAAAGATTTCTAACGTGATTACCTTCTCCTTCAGTATTGAGAGGGAGGGGACTGTGCGATTCCGTGCGGTCTGAAGATTCTCAATTCTGATCCGGCCTTTCCTATGCTAAAGAGGGAGGGGACTGTGCGATTCCGTGCGGTCTGCAGATTCTTGGCATAGGAACCTTATCATTAACCTATTTTTTTGATTCGTTGGAGCATCGTAAATTTATTAGAAGCACATAAAATTAAAATCACACTCTTTGAGGCGAGAACTGTTTCTATTCTCCGAAACAGAAGTATTATCAATCTTAGTGAATTGTATCGAGCCAAAGCCAGAATAAGTCTAAGATTGTATAGAGTCACAAAGTCAAACAGATTGATAAAATTCGGAAGTAACAGAATCAGAAAATTAAAGAATTGAGCCGATTTATTAAAATTTTGTTAAACAGTTTCATCCAAATAAAAATAAAACAAATTTATTGAAATAAGAGAGCGCATTATCGAATTGGACAAATTTATTGAAATAAGAGAGCGCGTAATTGAATTGGACAAATTTATTGAAATAAGAGAGCGCATTATCGAATTGGACAAATTTATTGAAATTAGGGAGAGAAATTTATGATTATCAATAAAGACACCAAGGATCGGCACACTACTTTTGTTTGTACACATCATTACACTGAATAAACATTGTTATTTATCTTTTAAATCAAATCATCACACTCTCGATTACTTACATGCCTGCTCCTAAATTTTTAGTAGCTCGAATTCACGCGTAGCGGGTGACGTCGAAAAGCGTACCGTTACAACTTGGCGCCCAACGTGGGGCAGGCATTGAAAGAGAAGAGTAAAAATTGAAAACAATATCTATTTTCTTGAATTGAATGAAAATTATCCGGGTTTTTAACATGGCTGACAAAAACCAAACTGACGAGACAACCACGGACTCAGGGTTCCAAAATCCAGAGAATAATGCACAATCCAATGCGCAACCAAATGATCTCACGACTACGCTCCATCCCCCTGGAGCGGGGAATGTATTTAATGAATCAAGGGCTAACTTTGGGAACAATGAGATTAATGAGGGAGGGGGCGAACAGAACCGACTCGAGGAGTTTGGCACGCCAAAGTCGGATCGTGGCCGAATCGAATTTGGTGAGGTTAATAACCAATTGTTGGTTAGTCTTATGGAAGCGATGCAAGAGATGAAATCTCAGGTGCAGATTATGGCGAATGAGATCGCTAAAAACAACCAAGCCTGCATCGAACTAAGATCAGAATTCTCGGAGAAATTGACCGTCATGCAAGCCAAAATTGCATCCGACGTTCACAAACTTTACGAACCGATTAAACGGCACGTAACCGGGCTCACCAACATTGTCCAGGAGAATGAGTCCAAAAGCGCAGTGGTCGAGGTGAGCGTGGCACAAATACAACTGGACGTCAGTGCAATCCGGAGAAGGGTTGAAAACCTCGAGACAAAGGAAAAATTCCAGAGTCCTACTACCGAAAGCACCCGAATAGTTCCAAAACCGGAAAAAGATGAAGAAGAGTCTGAAGATGAGAGAGACCACCAAGAAACAAAAATTCGTCACCACGACACCCCGTCGCAAACCAATAAATTCAAAATCAAAGCACCGACGTACGATGGATCGAAGGACAAACGACCAATGAAATTCATTAAGGAATTCCGAAAATATTGTGAGGTAACAAATCCCACGTTCACTGAAATGAAATATCTACTCGGCCAATGTTTGGAGAAAGCAGCCAAAGAATGGTGGGTACTCGTTGAAGATGAGATCGACGATTTTGACGATGTGGAAAGAAAATTTATCAATCGATTTTGGAGCCACGACGTTCAGAGGAAAGTCCGCAAAGAATTGGAGTTCGGGAAGTTCATCGAAAAAACTAAGATGACCAAGGTTGAGTACGCCACTCGAACTTTCGGAAAGGCTCGAGATTTAATCCCACCGCCAACTAATGAGGACATTATTGCCTCATTATCGCAACACTTCACGGAGGAAATCCGGGCTACGATTATTAGTCGTGGGTTCGAAAATCTCGAGCAACTAATCGAGTTTCTCGAAAAAATGGACCAAAGTGGGCCGGTCAAAACGGGGATCGAGGAAGAGACGCCTCCAAAACCTCAAACCCACAAAAATAACGGTGACAAACAGGAACCGAAACCGTTTAAAATGCCTCAAAATATAGGGCATCAAAATCAAAATGGGTACCAACAAAACTACAATTGGCACCAAAACCAAAATAATCGAGGTAACAATGGAGGGCACGCAAACAACAATTGGCATAACCAACAAAACAGAAATTTCAACCAACAATATCAACAAAACAATAACCGACGACCAAACAACGGTTATTACAATCAAAGGCCGAATAACGGGAACTTCCAAAACTACCAACAAAATTGGGGGAACAACTACAACAATCGCCCTCCGTACAATCCTGACTACCAACAAAATCGCAATCAGAACTGGAGCCCATCGAACTTAAACCAAAGACCTCCGAACGAAAACAATGTCAAGCAACAAGCGATTCAAATCATCGACACAGAAGTTGAACCCCAACCAACCACGTCAAAGGCGGGAAACGAATAAACGTTGTACCCGTGCTTAACAAAAATTGTCAAAATAAAAATAAAAATAATAAAGTGCGAGGTACAACGAAAAATGAAAACAATGGAAACTATACGATGCACGATGCAACGAAACAGTACCCCAATAGCGAGAAACGAATAAATCGCGACAACGAGATTCCAATTAATACAATCTTCACCGATACTCGTGAATTTTTGTTGGGAGAGGAAATAAATGGGGAAGCAGTTCCGATTATAGAATGCCCAGAAATTTATGCGAAAATAGAGGGAATTTCGGTCACTGCTCTTATAGACTCAGGTTCTAAAGTAACTACGATATCGGAGGAGTTTTACTTAGAAAATAAAGAGATTTTGAAAGATTGTCCTCTTTTGCCAGTAACAGGAGTTACGGTGAAGGGGGCAATCAAGGGAAAAATGACAAAAATCAAGCATCAGATTATGGCTGTGACGGAGATAGGAAAAATAAAGACGTTTGTAAAATATTTAATAGTACCTGGCTTAATTAGGGATGTATTGCTAGGGGTAGATGCCCTGCAACCACTAAAGAGTCTAATAGACCTGGGAGAAATGTCTCTCCAGGTAAAATACAATGAGGAAATTGAAATAATCCCCTCAGTGGGGAAAATTGAAAAAGAAAAAATTAAAAGATTGGGGAACAGGGAAAAAGAAAGCAATGTTGTTGTTAAAGGAGAAATTGAAATCGAAGATGAAATAAGGAGAGAAATTGAAAACGAAGTTAGGGAAGAAATTAAAAAAGAAGTTCATGAGGAAATAAAAGATGAAGTAAGGAAGGAAATTGATAATGAAGTTAAGGGAAAAGATGAAATTGAAGTTGAGAAAGAAATTAAAAATGAAGAAGAAGTTGAAGAAATTGTTGTTGAGAAAGGAGAAATTGAAGAAGAAATTATTAAAAAGAACGTTGCGAAAAAGATTAGCGAAGAAGAAGTAAAAAAGGGGAAGATTGAAGAAAAAGAAAGGAAAAATAAAAATGAAAAAATTATCAAGCCAGTGCAAAGTTTGAGAATAAGAGAAATCGAGAAAGATTTTATCGTCCAGCCATTACAGAATCTGATGTACAATGAAGTAAATGAGGAAATTACAATGGAAGAAATTAACGAAATAGTAGATCAAACAGAACTCTCCGACAAAGAAAAGATAATTCACAAACAGGTTATATGGAATAGGAGGAATGTCTTCCGAAAAAATACTGGGAGAATTTCGGTTTATGAACACAGATTAAATATAACCACAGATAAACCAGTAGTTGCGCACGCTTATGAGGTTCCGCTTATGCATCGTGATAAGGTAGATAAGGAAATAGACAAATTGTTAGATTATGGGATCATTCAAAGATCTAGTAGTCCGTGGATAAATCCAATAATCCCAGTCATCAAAAAAGATGGTACAGTCAGGTTATGTTTAGACGCAAGGAAATTAAATCAAGTCATGGAAGATGACCACGAGTCAGTGCCCAATATTGAGGAAGTGTTTCAAAAATGTCACGCCGCAAAGGTGATGACAACTCTTGATTTAACGAATAGCTTTTGGCAAATTCCATTACATCCGGATTCAATGAAATATACGGCTTTTAGATACCGTGGAAAAGTGTATGAATTTACAGTAACGCCATTTGGATTAAAAACAAGTACAGCGTCATTATTGAGAGCTTTAGATATCATTTTGCATGATTTGGGTGATCACGTGATCAATTTTGTAGATGATCTGTTGTGCATCTCAACAAGTTTTGAGGAACATATGCAGCAACTAGACGAACTCTTAGATAGACTAGAACAACACGGCATGACGATTAAGTTAAAAAAGGCTAGATTTTTCCGGAAAGAAGTCGAATTTTTAGGCCATATTCTAACAACAAAAGGTATCAAACCTCAGCCCGAAAAAATACAAGCAATACATGATTTTCCTGCGCCTAGAAATTTGAAGCAGCTGAGAGGTTTTCTTGGATTAATTAATTACTATACGAAGTTCACTAAAGATCATGCAAAGGAAACTATTCCTCTTTTGAAACTATTACGTAAAGAAACGAAATGGGAATGGGATAAAGAAAAACAAATAGCATTCCAAAGGGTAAAAGATTTATTTGTGAGCAACGTCTTGCTTAAACATCCAGATCCAACAAAAGAATATATTTTACAAACTGATGCTAGCAACTATGCTTTGGGGGGCACTTTGGCCCAATATGACGACAATGGGGATTTAGGGGTCGTAATGTTTTCCAGTAGGACACTAAAAGGGGCTGAATTAGCATATACGACAACAGAAAAAGAGTTATTAGCAATAGTATGGTCATTGAAAAAACTGAGGACTTATTTGTTAGGAGCAAAAATTCGAGTCGTGACAGATCACCAAGCAATCACCTTTTTAAAAAATAGCCAGCTGTTAAACGAGCGTCTGACTCGATGGATCTTGGCAATTCAAGATTACGATATTCAATTTGAATATTGCCCAGGAACGAGAAATGTCGTAGCCGACGTTCTGAGTCGTTTAAATCCACCGGATACGGGAGGCAGAAAAGGGAAAGAAGTTATCATAAATACGATGCTAGCTACAAAACCCTCAAGGGAGTTAGAGCAGATGATTAAGGACATAGGAGATTGGCAGATGAGAGATGAAAAAATCAGGGAAATCAGGGAAAAGATCACAAATCAAGAGAACGATAAATTTCAGATCAAAAATAATATTTTATTGAGAACATCCAACCAAAAAGTTATGTTGCCGCGAGAGATCTTCCAACGTCTAGTATCTGAAACACACGGAATGTATGGTCATATAGGGGCAAAGAAAGTTTGGAAAATTATAGACGAAGATTTCACTTACCCAAGAATGTATCGAATCGTTCGACAGATTCTCGCAACATGCGATTCGTGCCAGAGAAACAAAGTACCGAATCAGCATTCATATGCGGCACAGCAAAACATCATTCCGGAAGGGCCGGGAGATATCGTGTCAATCGATTTTTTTGGTCCTTTGCCAGCCTCACAAGGCGGAATGAGACACCTCCTCGTTACAATCGATGTATTTTCGAAGTATGTAGCTCTTTATCCTTTGAAAGCTGCCACAGCTCCAGCTACAATCAATAAAATTTTCAATTATTACATTCCGGAAAATGGAAAGCCGAGAAAATTGCAATTTGATCACGGAACTCAGTTTACGTCAAGGTTATGGTTAGAAAAGTTAGCTAGTGAAGGAATACAGCCCATTTTTTCATCTATAAGACACCCTCAGGGAAATGTAGTGGAGAGAGTAAATCGAGAAATAGGTAGATTCTTTAGAACGTTTTTAACAGAAAAACACACGGATTGGTTAAAATGGGTGAGGGTAATTGAAGATTGTATTAATGAAACTCATCACGAAACAACGGAAATGACGCCTATCGAAATACAAAAAAATATAAAGCCGAGAAGAATATGGAAAAACTGGTTGCAAATAAACAAAGAGGAAGATCAACAAGAAGAAGCGATCGAAGAAAAACTGATGCTGGCAAGAGAAAGAATAGCGAGAAAAGGAAGAAAAAGGGCTGAAAAATTCGATCGAAATCATAAATTAACCAATTTTGAAGTCGACGATCTTGTGTTGGCCAAAGCTTGTAACGTGAGTGACCCAACGAATAAAAAAATGGCGAAATTCTTTTCAATATACGAGGGACCTTATAGGATAAAAAAGAAAATAGCGACGGCTACTTACATACTGGAAAACACAACCACCAATCTGGAAAGAGGAATGTACCACGCGGCAAATCTGAAAAAGTATAAAGAATAAATTACTAATGCGAATAACAAAAACAATTATGGATACTCACCAAAGTTACATCAATACCTTTCACCAGTGGAGGACCTACGAACGAAACCTGTAAAAAGAAAAACAAATTATGAAGAAAACAAAACAAACATTAATATGATTTATGAAAAAGAAAGTAATACTTACCATAATCGGAACAGCGTCAAGCGAAACCTGCAAAAAGAAGAAACAAAAATGATTTTCGTTATTATTTAAATCGCACTACAAGAATTATGCGTACTTACCAAGATAGAAGTTCTTCTCACCATAGAGATCAACCATTTTATAGAAAACCTGAAAAACAAAAAAAAAAAAATACATAAAAATGAAAAAGGAACAAAAATAATATGATCACTATTGATATTATTAGCATTAAGTCATGAAAATACGCCCTAAGAAAGAGTAAAGGAGCACCCGCATGTGAGCAGCGAGGATGCGCGATGCTCGATGCACGATGACCACTCCAGCCAACTTCAGAGAGGTGGCGAGCGCCGGCAACCCAGGCGGAAACGGGGAATCCGGGGATATTGAGAAAGAATTAAACTCCCGAATACGTTAAATAAGAATTATATACGCATGCGCGAGCAGGTAAGGATGAAAGAATTATGGGTAAAATTAAATACCCCCGACTCCATAACGAAAAGGAACACGTGCTCGACGGACGCGGAAGAAAATTTGCTCCGAATCAAGAAAATAAAAGGTAGGATCTTGGAATCAAAGAAAATAAAAAGGCATTGAGTGAACGAGTAGCATTGATAAGCATTGATAAATCAGGCATATTATTAGGTAAAAATGGACGCGTCTACGCAAACTAGAAGCCAAACGAAAAAAAAGCACTTTGCCCAGCAGACCGGGCGAGAAGGGGGTTGGGACGGAGAGCAAGTAGAGGAGACAACGAAAGAGGTAGAAAGGATGATTTGCGTAAAGGAGGAAAGGGGAGAAATAAAACAGAAGGAAAGGATCCTACAATGTAAAGAGAAGAGAAATAATGATAAATTAAAATTGCAGAGCTCTGATACACAGACTGACCGAGTGAAAAATAAATCGGTTCAAGTTTTTATATGGCGTACGATAAAGATCGACGTAGAAAAAAAAAGGAGGACCGACAGAGATAGAGCGTTGGCGTTTATACGAAAACATCGGCGAGCTGAAGATATTTCGACGGAGATGGCAGTGCCAAAGCGAGTCTCTCCGATACAAGAGGAAGCATTGGCCGGGCCGGCTACCAAAGGAGAGGGAAGAAATAGAATAAAAGAAGAAGAAGCAGAAAGAAGAAAGGAATACAAACAACAGATAGAAAAGCTAAAGAATGAGGGAAGAGAATGGGAGAAATGGGCAGCCGGAGAATTTGTATGGAATAAGATAGACGAGGAATCAAAAATAGAGAGAGAACAACCAAGGACGAATGAAATAACGAGAAACATAATAAAGGACACGAAAGCTAAAGAACGGCTGATTAAAGAAACGGGGGGAGGCAGAAAGGATGCGGGACGAGTAAAATTAAGGAAGAACGACAAAAAAGATAAAAATAACAATAAAGAAGAAGAGAAATTAAAAAAAAAGAGAGAGCCAAGCATCTCGCTACAAAGCCTCAAAACGCTTGAGGGCCAAAATTGGCTTGACGATGAAGTCATTAACAATTACCTCATGTTAATCGCCGATCGTGCCAGTCAAGAGAAAATGCAAAAGAAAAAGGTGCATTGTATGAACTCTTTTTTTTATCCCCGTCTCCGAAGTGGAGGATACCGAGCCGTGAAGAGATGGACAAAAAAGACCGATCTCTTCTCATTTGAGAAGATTCTCTTACCCATCCATCAAGGAAATCATTGGTGCCTGGCGGTAATCGATCTGACAAAAAAAGCAATCAGTTACTACGATAGCTTGGGAGGAGAGGATCATGGCTGTCTAACAACTCTTTTTGAATACCTCGTAGAGGAAGCTAAAGAACGAAAACAGCAGAGCTTCGATCCAGAGGAATGGATCCTCATAACGAAGAAAGAAATCCCTAGACAAAAAAACCACTATGACTGTGGTGTGTTCGTCTGTCTCTTCGCGGAATACGAGGCAGCAAACCGAGTCATCGATTTTACTCAACAAAACATTGAGAATAAAAGACGGCAGATCGCACAAGAGATTGCCGAAGGCACATTAAAAAACTAGTAACGAAGGATATCAGAGGTCCTTCAGATTACATTTTTATATTTTTTTTACCACGTAAGGATCCATAACGGGAGATTTATTCTCGACGCGCAAACGCATTTTTTTTTGTTATATCTAAAAGGAAAGAAGTCTAAGAAAAAGGGGAAGCCGGAGAGTGCCAAAGACAACTCACCTACGAACAACAAAAAACTGTTTTTTTTTTATTATTAAAAATTTTTTTTTTTCAAAAAAGAAAGAAAAAAGGTTATAAACAGAGAGATATATGATTTTCTCTTGAAACCAAAGTTTTATATTTTTTTTGTTGACAATCAAAAGAGTGAGCCATTTTGACACACAGAAAAATTATGAATTTAAGTTTAAATTTTTATACATCACAAATGAATCCAATTGGAAACATTGACGAACTGATTAATTTTATTGATAAGATTTTTTCTTTATTGAAAAACAAACTTTACTTTCTATATATTTTTTTTGTTTATGTAACGAAAAAGAAAAAGGATGTTAGTGGTTAAAAGCAACCAAACGAAAAGATGAAAAAAAAAAAATATATATAATTTTGTTATTGACAAATAAATAATTTTGTTATTTACCCAATCCTTGGTGTTTTTGTTTTTTTTTTGTGCCCTTGCCTTATGGCCTGAAAATAAAGAGGAAATATTAGGAAAATTACTATTATAGAAACAAACTAAAAGAAATAAGATCGAAACGGTGACTTACCTGCGAAACGTCCAATGTCCAAAGAACCTAGAAAAAAGCGCAAAAATAACAATTAAATAAAAAAAAAAAAAAACCAATTGTTTACTTACCTGAAAAATAGATATATGAATGACTACTTACCTGGAACTCTCGTCTCCGCGGATCTGAAAAAAGAAAAAAGAGAAATTAGTGAATAAAAGGGAGAATAAAAATTGAATAAGCTATTATTTACCGAAGAAGATAAACGTTACTTACCTGAATATCTAAAAAAAGAAAGAATAAATTATAAAAAGGAAAAATTATAGGGAGGGGAAAAACGAGTCAGAGACGAACAAAAAAATTATTGCTTACCTCAGGAAACCTGTGAAACAAAAGAAAATTGAGAACAGTAGGGAATTAAAATAGAATCACCCCCACCCGAAAAAATATGAAATCTTCATTGGAGAGGGCGCCACTGAAAAAGGAGTGGGAGAAGCTGAAATGGTATAAATCGAGCTCTCCCAGACCGAAAATCACCATTCGACACCGAAACGAGCTGCAGTCAACATCGAACGAGAGAAACAAACGAGTTTCAAAGCCAACATGAGTCAACACGTGGTCCCAGGGGTTCCAAATCCAACCTCATGGCCATCAACCTGGGAAGGCAACCTAGAGGTCATGATACTCGACTTCATGAACCCAACAAACCTGACGTTCACCTCTACCACCAAATACGCAGAATTACGAGCATTTGAAAAAGAAATGCTAAATTTCATAGCCCTCCAACGACCTAAGCCACCTGTTCAAGTCTCTACATTCAAAATGTATGCTCTCATCAACCAAGACAAAGCATACAGAGTCAAAATCATCAACGTCGACGAAGATGAGGTTACGGTCAAGCTAATTGATCGAGGGGTCACACTGATGAATCCAATCGAGGATTTACACCATCTTCCACACGAGTTTGCGTGTGTGCCATGCTTCTCAACAAAAGCATTTATCTCCGATATAAAACCTTGTATCGGCGATCAATGGGAAGAAACTTTATGTCTACACTATCAAAGAAAGCTGGTCGATAAAACGGCATACGTGTCCATCATCGGAGAACATCAAACAATCGGTGGCTATGAGATTGAGCTATATATCAGCGCCTATCGGGTCAATTTGAGGGAAGGCCTTATTAGAAACGCCTTCGCAAAACAAGGCAGTTACAGTCTCAGTCTAAGAGACGATATCAAATGGGCATCTCTGCGACAAATTCAACAAATATATGATGCAATAAATGGAGAGGTAAATGAAGACTTCGATGCTGAACGAGTCTATCAAAGAATTATGGAGAATTTGGAGGTCATTGACGAAGAAGAAGAACTCCGACAAATGGTGAACGGTGAACCTGAGGATTGAAGAGAACTCATCAACCACAAGACGATCGTCAATTCCCCGCCCCGTCCTCCGCATACAAGAACAAAAAATTCATTTCGATGTCTCAATTCTTTTTTGTTCTGGGGGGCGTTGAAACGGCACACTTTACGAACACTCATTAAAAATGTATTTTGAACTGCGCGCCAGGCGGCTCAGTGCTTAGCCGCTCGACGCGACACGGTGGCAAAACCATGAAACAATTTATCAAGACAGAAAAATTCCTCTTTTCTCACGATATTCACTCATTTTTATTCTCTATTAAGCATTTCTTATAAACTCTTACACAAAACGTATGAAGACAAACAAAAAACAAGTTAAAATCAAACATAAAGTGTAACGCGGGAGAGTCCAGACAGTAAGAAAGAATACAAGTCCAATGACGCGTTCAATCCAACGGAAATGGCCAATCTCGAGGCAGGGTTTAGATCCAACGGAAATAATGCTCGAAATAGCTCACAAATTATTAAGTTATAATGTTTAAAAAGAAAACTTGATTCATTTTATACGAAAAAGGATAAAAACAAACCTTACACAATAAAAAACATTTATTTTCTTGTAAAAATTATCATTTCTAAAGCGAGCGATGGAAACCAGCCTTAAGGTCAACCAATCGCGCCGCAGCGACAGGCCAGCGGACCAATACGAGAATTTAGAGATCGAAACTCTGGTTCGAGATTAATTTTCTGGGCCAATCCGCTTTCGAGTTATTTTTAGAATGAATTATGATCATTATTCCTTTGTCTGAATCAGTATAAAAGGCCGTGCTGAGTAGCAACGGCAGCTCATTCTTGAATCAGCTCTCGCTTCAAGTACAGAGGTAGTGACTCTGGAAAACAAGCTCCAACCTATAAACCTTGAATATACCAAGTTTCACGCCGAGAGGGAGGGGATTGTGCGATTCCGTGCAATCCAAAGATTCGAGGGTGAAATTCCTTTCCGATCACGCCAAGAAGGGAGGGACCTGTGCGATTCCGTGCAGGTCAAAGATTTCTAACGTGATTACCTTCTCCTTCAGTATTGAGAGGGAGGGGACTGTGCGATTCCGTGCGGTCTGAAGATTCTCAATTCTGATCCGGCCTTTCCTATGCTAAAGAGGGAGGGGACTGTGCGATTCCGTGCGGTCTGCAGATTCTTGGCATAGGAACCTTATCATTAACCTATTTTTTTGATTCGTTGGAGCATCGTAAATTTATTAGAAGCACATAAAATTAAAATCACACTCTTTGAGGCGAGAACTGTTTCTATTCTCCGAAACAGAAGTATTATCAATCTTAGTGAATTGTATCGAGCCAAAGCCAGAATAAGTCTAAGATTGTATAGAGTCACAAAGTCAAACAGATTGATAAAATTCGGAAGTAACAGAATCAGAAAATTAAAGAATTGAGCCGATTTATTAAAATTTTGTTAAACAGTTTCATCCAAATAAAAATAAAACAAATTTATTGAAATAAGAGAGCGCATTATCGAATTGGACAAATTTATTGAAATAAGAGAGCGCGTAATTGAATTGGACAAATTTATTGAAATAAGAGAGCGCATTATCGAATTGGACAAATTTATTGAAATTAGGGAGAGAAATTTATGATTATCAATAAAGACACCAAGGATCGGCACACTACTTTTGTTTGTACACATCATTACACTGAATAAACATTGTTATTTATCTTTTAAATCAAATCATCACACTCTCGATTACTTACATGCCTGCTCCTAAATTTTTAGTAGCTCGAATTCACGCGTAGCGGGTGACGTCGAAAAGCGTACCGTTACAATATTGATCGCCCTTCGGTGTGAAGAGTTGTTAGGAATTAATACTAATTAACTCAAAGGAAACCTGAAGAGTTTCGTTCACATCGTCGACTTTTCACATCGAAATCATTAACTCGAAAAATAAAACGTTTATAATTATTTTCACACGCTTTAAATTGATATCACACTTCACACACTGATTCACTGGTCGCGAACGAACACACGCGAAGCATCGAGAACACACAAATAACTGTAATTTTACAATTATCGTAAAATTTAAACCGCGGCGTAAACACACGCACAACAACCCGGGCGCAGCCATATTGTCTAGCTGTCATCGCCGATCCTTTCGATCAGCGCGATGAAAGTACGTCACGCAAGCTAGTTCGTAGCTCCAACATAATTGGCCGAGGAGTTTTCTCAACGCTCATTGGTTGGAACAAGAATTCTCTCACCGAGGATTGGTGATCATGGAGGACACGGAGCCTTTGTCTGTAGCGGTCAGTACGCGTATACAGATACGTCAAAATCCTGAATGTGTTAGTAACTTTTGCATAATCTTAAGCCCGTGCAAAGTTTTTTCTCAGCAATTACGGCACGAATCAAGCTGATTTTGGGCTCATTCGAATAAGAATTTCTTTATTAATCTCCAGTTCAATTTTCAAGGCCTCAAACGACTCATGAGCTTCGAAAATGAATAAAATGACTTTCCGATTTTACCCCCACCACCGCGAAAAGTTTTATTCAGAGAAAGTATAGTCTCGGCGAGAGCCTCGGGCCAGCAGACGACAGGGCTGTCAATGTACTTGTCCCGAGACTCTGCCGAGTCTCTTGATGCGGGAAAAATCCCAGCGATGATAGTTCGGAAAAGAAAAATTCTACAGAATGCGGATTTTTGGTGTGACGATGAGATATCGAAAATCGCCTTAATTACTACCGCCCTGATTTTTCAAATCGGGATTGTCCAACGATGTTAACTGGCAATCAGTTCTCGAACTTTCTCGAATATTCCGTAATTCGAATTCCTTCCGATATCTCCCGACCTTCATCGACGAAATTTCTTTGAACGAGCCCGTCTTCGTAATTTTGAGAAGCATAGGAGGTGACCATACGTATGAGCCCCGCTCGAAATACGTATTATACGACGATGATTGGCCGGTACCTCACTTCTCGTCTCTTTTGAATAATTAACGGAGAATTGATTCGACGATTCATTAGATCTTTCCGTTGGATCATCCGTTGTCCTTCCGCTCTCCGAAATAGCTCGACATGAAAAAAAATATTATAATATTCGGGACGCAAATTAATATTAAATTTCAATTAAAAATTATCGCTCTAGATAAGCCCTGTGAGATAGTTGCATGGCCGGAGTACCGAGCAAGAGGAACGAGCGCGAGTTTTTCGCTCGTATTATTTTGAAGGAACGGTGTCAATAAAAAAAACCGTCACAATGTATATATATATACATATTTTTATTTTATATACATATATATACAAAACCCGACTTCTGTTTCCGGTGTGAAAGGAGAGAGACAGGTGTGAAAAGTGTGTGAGTGAAGAAGAGAAAGAAACGGAGAAAAAAACGTGTGAACGCAGGCGAGGAAGTAGCAAATAAAGAGAGGAAGAGAAAAAAGCAGAGAGAGGAGAGAAGAAGAGAAAATAGAGAAGGAGGTAAGAGAATAAGAGGGATAAGAAAAGAATTTGGAGGTTAGGGATCAGAAAGAGAGATAGGATACAAGCACGGGGAACAAAGATAAGAAGAGGAGAGACGATCAAGCAGAGACAACTGTGGGAAAAGACAGAAGGAGAGGAAACAACGGGAGAGAGAGCAGTAGGTAAAGAAGATCGGGGAGGAAGGTAAAGAAGAGACGAACGATATTGAGAAAAAGGAGAAGGACTGAAAGTGTCAAGGATATGGAGGAGAAAGAAGATGAGAAAAGGGGGAGAAGGATAGACGTAGAGAGCTGGATAAGAGGAAAAAACTTAAAAGGGGGATCGTTGTGTGATCTAAATGAGATAGGGAAAAGGAAAAGGGAAAGGATAGCGCGGGAAGAGGGAGAGGAGGAGGAAATGAGTGAAACAGGGTCACAAAAAAATAGAAGAGTGGGGAAATCACCAGGGGGGGAAGAGAAGAAAGGAAGTATAGAGAGAATGTTAAGTGAAATGAGGGAAGAGGCTAGAGGAAATGCAAGAGACCTAAAAGAGGAAATGAAAATAATGAGGGAAGAAATGAGAATGAGAGAAGAGAGGTGGGACGAGGAAAGGGAAGAGTTAAGAAGAAAGATAGAAGGAATGGAAGACAAAATAAGAGGGCTGGAAAGAGGGGGGGAGAGAGGGGAGAGGGTGGATAAGACAGAGCACAGATTGAAGATAATGGAAAGGAAGTTAGAAGAAAAGGAAAGGAAGGAACGGAGAAGAAATGTGATAATAAAAGGAATGACAGAAAGGGGCCCAGCAAAGGAAGCAGTGGAAAAGATATTGGAGAAACTACAGATAGCAGGAAAGATAGAAGAAGTGAGAGAGATAGGAAAGAGAAAGGAGGGCAATAGGGAGAGAGTGATAGAGGTGAAAATGGACAGCATCGAAACGAAAAAGGAGGTGATGAGAAATAAAAGAAAACTGAGCGCAGAAAAGATATGGGTGGAAGATGACTTCACGTGGGAGGAAAAAAGAATGCAGTGGAGGCTACGACAAATAGGAGCAGAAGAGGGAAGAAAGGGGAGAAGAGTATGGGTAAGTTACGGAAAAATAAGGATAGACGAAAGAACATGGTGGTGGGACGAGAAGGAAGAGGTACTGAGAGATTGGAGATGAAGAAGGTGGGGAGGAGAGCAAGGGAGATCTGTAAGAGCAGAAGAGGAGGGAGAGGAAGAAAATAACAATGAAGAAGAGAGCTCAAAAAAGGGGAAGGAGAGGAGATAGAGGGAGGGGTAAGTGAAGAAGGAGGGGGAAAGAGCGGAATGGAATGGAGAATAGGATTCTGGAATGTGGCAGGAATAGGAAACAAAGACAGAGAGTTCTGGATGGGAATAAAAGAATGGGATGTAATAGTAATGATAGAAACATGGCAAGAGGAAAAAGGATGGGACAGAGTGAAAGAAAAATTACCAAAGGGATACAGGTGGAAAAAACAATGGGCGAAAAGGGACAAGAAGAAAGGGAGAGCGAAAGGAGGCCTGATAATAGGAGTGAGAGAAGAGATGGCAACAGAAGAAAGAGAAGAAGCGGAGGAAATAGAAGGAATGATGATGGTAAGAGTGAAGGCGGGCAAAGAGAAATGGGCAGTGGGAGGGATATACGTAAACGGCGATATGGAGAGGAAAACAAGAGATATTAGACAATGGATAGACAGACAGGAGGTCGAGGAGAAAATTATAATAGGGGGAGACTTCAATGCAAGGACAGGACAAGAAGGAGGAAGGGTGAGGGGTGGGGAAGAAAAGAAAGAAACAAGAAAATCGAAAGATAGGATGAGGAACACCGATGGAAGAAAACTGGTGACACTGCTAGAAGAGGTGGGATGGGAAATAATGAACGGGAATATAGAGGGAGATGAGGAAGGGGAATATACGTACACAGGAGGGAGGGGAAAGACGGTTATAGACTACATACTAGGAGAAGAAAGAACAAGAGCAGGAATAAAAAGAATGACGGTGGAAGACAGAGTGGAGTCAGACCACCATCCACTCGTGGTCACAATGAGGAGAGGAGGGAATAAGAGAAAGGGGGCAGAAGAAAGGCAAAGAAAAGTGGGAAGTGGAAAGTGGACGATTAGAATGAAAGACGAATACAACAAGGGCATGGAGGAGGTCCTAGATGAAGTGGGAGGTGTGCAGGAAATGGTAGGAGGGGTGCAGAGGAGAATAAAAGAGGTAATGAGGCGGAGTGAGGAGAAGAGCGGGAGGGGAGAAGGGCAGAAGAGAAGATGGGGGTGGTGGGACGAGGAATGCAGCAAGAAGAAGAAGGAAGTAAGAACGAAGTTAGTGAGATGGAGGGAAGGGAAAGAAGGAAGAGAAGGATATAAGAGCAAAAAACTGGAATACAATAAGCTATGTGAAAGGAAAAAAAGAGAAGAACAGGATAGAATAATAAGAGAAGTGGCAGAGGCAAGAACAGAAGAAAAGGTGTGGGAAATAGTAAACAGGGGGAGGAAGATTAGAAGAAGGGTCACGGATCAAATAAAAATGGCGGATTGGAGAGAATATTTTATGGCATTACTGGGGGGGGGGGGTAGAGGAGAGAGAGGAGGAGGAAACGTGGGAGAGGCAGAGAGAGGGAGAAGAGGAGGAAATCAGTAGAGAGGAGGTAAGGAAAGCAATAGAAAAGGTAAAAGAAGGAAAAGCGATGGGAGGGGATGATATACCGAACGAAGCGTGGAAATACGGAGGTGAGAAGACAGTGGGAATAGCATGGGAGATATGTAGAAGAGTGTGGAGTGGGGAAGGCTGGCCGCAGGAGTGGAAAGAGGGAATAATCGTGCCAATAATAAAGAAAGGAGGGGGGGAAAGGGTTGAAGAGTATAGAGGGGTGACGTTAATGCCGTCGCTGTATAAAATATACACGACGGTACTGACGAAAAGACTGGAAGAAGAGGTAGAAAGGGAAAAGATAGTGCCACCGAATCAAACGGGCTTTAGGAAGGGAACGGGGACAATTGACAACATATATGTCCTGAACCACATAATAAATAGTAAGATGGAGGGAAAGAAAGGCAAAGTAGTGGCATTGTTTATTGACCTAAAGGCTGCGTTTGACTCGGTGGACAGGAAGGTGATGGCAGAGGCTTTGGAGGAAAGAGGAATAAGAGAGGGACTTAGAGAAAGGATAAATGAAGTATACAGGGAGACAGTGAGCAGAGTGAGGGTAGGGGAGAGCACAGGGGAGAAATTCTGGACGGTGAAAGGGGTCAGGCAGGGATGCCCAATGAGCCCACTGCTGTTCAATATATTGACGGCAGATTTGGAAGAGGAGATGAGTAAAGGGACATGGGGAGGGGTGAAAATTGGAGGAAAAAGGGTGTGCACACTTGCTTATGCGGATGATGTGGTGGTGCTAGCGGAAGGCGAGGAAGAAATGAAATATATGATGAAGAGACTAGCCAGGTACTTTGAAGAGAAAAAATTAGAGGTGAACGTGGGAAAGACAAAGGTAATGGGATTTAGGAAGGGAGGGGGAAGATATAAGAAAACGGAGTGGAAATGGAAGGGGAACAGAATAGAGGAAGTGAAAGAATTCGTGTACCTAGGGTACACGTTCAAAAGTAACGGAGGACAAGAGGCGCATATTAGAGAGAGAGTGAGGAAAGCGGGGGTAATAATGAGACAGGCGTGGGGGATAGGGAAGAGAAAATTCGGGAGGGACTGGGGAAAGAGAATGTGGTTGTTTGACACGTTGGTATGGACAGTGATGGGGTATGGGGTGGAAATATGGGGGTGGGAGGAAAGAAAGGAGATAGAAAAGGTACATGAGAGATTTATAAGATGGACATTGGGACTAGAATGGGCAACACCGGGATACATGGTAAGGGAGGAGACGAAAAGAAACAAAATGAAAACAAGAGCAGTCAGAAGGGCATGGAGGTTTGAGGATAAGATGAAGGAAGGGAAGGGAAGTGAGTTGGCGAGGAGGTGTTGGGAAGAAATAAAAAGAAGAGAACAAAGGGGGAGAGGGACATCGAAATGGGAGAAGGGAAGGAGGGAAACGATGAGGAAGGGCAGGAGGAGAGGTGAAAATGAGCAAGAAGAAGGAGAGACCAGCTTCGCAATATGGGAGGAGAGGGACGAGAGAGAGCAGGGACGAGAAAGAGAGGAAAGGATAAGGGAGTCACGATACAACAGGTGGTACAGGGAAATAACGGTAGAAGGAGTGCCGCAGTATTTAAGAGCGGGATGGGGAGAGGGAAGATATAGAAGAATAGCAAGGTTTAGATTGGGGAATGAAATGAGGGAAGGCAAATACTGGAAGGAGGAGGGGAGCAGAATGTGCAGGATCTGTCAGGGAGAGATGGAAACATGGGAACATGTGATGGAAAGATGCATAGACGGAGGAGAGGAGAGAGGGATAGGAGAGAAAATAAGGGAGGTGCTAGACCAAGGGTGAAGGGGGAGGGATGGATGATAGAGCTGGAAAAAAGAAGAGAAGGAAGTGAATGAATGGAGGAAGTGCGAGCGAATGGAAGGAAAAAAGGAAGGAATGGAATGAAAGTGCGGAAGCGGGAGTCGGACAAGAGGAGAAGGTAAAAGAACGAAAGATAGGAAAAGAAAGGGAAAAGAGGCTGAGAGAACGTGCGATCGAATAAAATGAAGAGTTGAAAATAAAGTAAAATAAATAAAAGAGAATACACGGGCGCAGAGCGGAAAGAAAGAAAACAAAAACGAATAGAGAGAGAGAGAGAGAGGGAGAAGAGAGAAACGGCGAGCGTGCGAGCGAAGAGAGAGGGGGGGAAAGGAAAGAAAACAAGGAAAAAGGATGTAAATAAGTTAAGGGAGAAAGAGAAATAGATTAAGGATAAGTAGAATAAGCAATATAATAAGTAGAATAAGCGATGTAAAGATTGTAAGAAGCGGAAGTTGTGTAACCCGTAAGGGAATCAATAAAGATTACATACATACAAAACCCAAAAATTCCCCTAGGGAAAAAAAAGGTGAGGACAAGTACATTGATGGTCCCTCGTTTTCTGATGATATCAAAAAAGTATAAAAAAAATTCTATAAAAAACATCATGAACCTTACTGAAAGTGATTTCAACACAATTGAAAAAAAAATCATTATTCAGCAAAAAACATTATTAAAAAAATATAAAACTATAAATCTGTAATTATTTTGTAAAGTGAAAAAAATTCTAATGAACCGTGAGAAAATCTTAAATACACCACTCGAAAACATTGCAGACGTAAAAAACCAAAAAATTTCACTTGAAAACATTTTAAAAACCGATGCCCCACTCTTCTCATCTTATTAAAAAGGAGGAATGATTGAATGAATTGAAAAACTTTCTATCTAAGTTACGTACAGCATCAAAATTTATGATATCATTTCGAGGCCAAGTATATATTGGTAATTCGGAATATTCATTCCTATGGGATGTATGAAGAACTTGAAAGAGTTCTACTAATAAATGAAAAAAGTTACCAAGTTACGTGCAGTACCAAAATTTATGATATCAACTCGAGGCCAAGTATTTTTTTAGTAATTCGGAGTATTCATTCCTACGGGACGCATCAGAAACTTGAAAAAGTTCTGAAGAATCGAAAAAGTTACCATCGAAGTTGAGTCCAGCACTAAAAATTATCATATTAATTCGAGGAGAAGTATTTTATTGATATATCGCAATTTTAACATTATGAACTAATGTTTTTATAAGGGTTGAGAATACTCGTCTGGCTCAGAACGTTTTATCGAAATGACTAGAAAATCAACAACCATAAAAATCCCCAAAATCATGCTTTCCGACAATTAGAACGATACCAACCCATTTTTTTCAACATATTCTGGCCCGAAGAGCAGTGAAGTCATGAGTAACTTTTCGACAGCAGAAACTTATAAGGAATCTTCCTGCCTATGACTTTTTGATAAAATGGCTAATCCAAAAAAATCACATCGAAGGGGCAGTCATTTGTTACTTTATGGTGGTAGAGACTTATAAGAAAATCGGTTCGTCTCCGACTTTTAGGATCCCCTGATATTATTCACAACATTCGACGTCGATTGGATCGGTAAAAATTATGTTTAAATATGTGTTAAAAGTACTTGTCCGGCCCATCACTTTTTATTCAAATTGCTCATTCAAATCAAAATCAAAGAAGTTGATTCATGTGTTAATTTTATGGAATAGTAATACCAGCCCCTATCGCGTCTGTTAACATAAGAAAAAATTTTCTCCGAATTCCAGGAATGGCTCGTGTCAAATTCAACGTTTGACAATGTTTTTAACTGGATCAAATTGTGTCCGTAAATCAACTCGAAAATTTCTTGGAATGCAACGTATTATCAGTATAATGTTCTCAGCAATAGTATAGGTTGTTTTTATGCAGAATAGAATTTTTCCGCCAAAATAAACGAAGAGTAAAAAATGCCGTAATTGGAATATAATCTAGAGGCTACCGAATCAAATTTTGTACGCGAAAAAACTCGATAATTTCTTAAAATGTGACTTATCATCAGTTCAATGTTCTCAGCAATAGTATTGGCTGGTTCTTATACCGAATAGAATATGTCTGCTGAAAGAAATGAGGAGTAAAAAATGTGGTCATTGCAATATAATCTGCGGGGTTATCATGGATGGTTAGAAATTTTTATTGTGTCGCGTGCATTTTTTCATGGATACACGATAAGATCCCTTGTATATTACAGGAAAGTTCCATTACATTCTTTTACAATTAATAGAATTGAGTTAAAATACCCGAAGGTATTTTTCTCAATTCCCTGATTTTCATGCTCCTGATTCAAGAGCCCTGATTTTGATTTGAATGAGCAATTTGAATAAAAAGTGATGGGCCGGACAAGTACTTTTAACACGTATTTAAACATAATTTGTACCGATCCAATCGACGTCGAATGTTGTGAATAATATCAGGGGATCCTAAAAGTCGGAGACGAACCGATTTTCTTATAAGTCTCTACCACCATAAAGTAACAAATGACTTCCCCTTCGATGTGATTTTTTTGGATTAGCCATTTTATCAAAAAGTCATAGGCAGGAAGATTCCTTATAAGTTTCTGCTGTCGAAAAGTTACTCATGACTTCACTGCTCTTTGGGCCAGAATATGTTGAAAAAAAATGGGTTGGTATCGCTCTAATTGTCGGAAAGCATGATTTTGGGGATTTTTATGGTTGTTGATTTTCTAGTCATTTCGATAAAACGTTCTGAGCCAGACGAGTATTCTCAACCCTTATAAGAACATAAGTTCATAATGTTAAAATTGCGATATATCAATAAAATACTTCTCCTCGAATTGATATGATAATTTTTCTTCAGAACTTTTTCAAGTTTCTGATGATTCTTCAGAACTTTTTCAAGTTTCTGATGCGTCCCGTAGGAATGAATACTCCGAATTACTAAAAAAATACTTGGCCTCGAGTTGATATCATAAATTTTGGTACTGCACGTAACTTGGTAACTTTTTTCATTTATTAGTAGAACTCTTTCAAGTTCTTCATACATCCCATAGGAATGAATATTCCGAATTAGCGATAAATACTTGGCCTCGAAATGATATCATAAATTTTGATGCTGTACGTAACTTAGATAGAAAGTTTTTCAATTCATTCAATCATTCCTCCTTTTTAATAAGATGAGAAGAGTGGGGCATCGGTTTTTAAAATGTTTTCAAGTGAAATTTTTTGGTTTTTTACGTCTGCAATGTTTTCGAGTGGTGTATTTAAGATTTTCTCACGGTTCATTAGAATTTTTTTCACTTTACAAAATAATTACAGATTTATAGTTTCATATTTTTTTAATAATGTTTTTTTTGCTGAATAATGATTTTTTTTTCAATTGTGTTGAAATCACTTTCAGTAAGGTTCATGATGTTTTTTATAGAATTTTTTTTATACTTTCTTGATATCATCAGAAAACGAGGGACCATCAATGTACTTGTCCCTACCTTTTTTTTCCCTAGGGGAATTTTTGGGTTTGATATCACAGCTTTTTTCTCAAAAATTCCTGAACCTGTTTTTGATGATAATAAGATTTTGGTTTAAATTTCTATGGGTTATTATGTTAGTACATTTTTAAAGATTATATGCTCATGGTACAGACATGCCTAACGTCAAATTGTATATCGCGAAGTTTTTCCGCTCCACCAAAGAGGTAGAGTCCCAGGGGCGTTTTTTTAAACATGGTATCCCAAAGAGGTCTAATCCACATCTCAACCCTTGCAAATTCGTTACTGGTACATCCGTAGTTGAGCCCTCTCTGCAAGTTGATACGAGTAACGACTGAGGTTATCGATAAGATTCAAGTTAACATGCTACATTGAAAAATGAAAATCATAAATGAAAAAAACGTAACCTTAGCTTGTCTCCAAGGCGATAAGGATTTTTTACTGCATTTTCAGTTTCTTTTGCCCTTCTGAGACGAAAAAGCATGAAAGATTCTCGATTTTTAGGTGAGATATGAATTTCGGCTAGTAACATTCAACTTCAGGATAACAACTCGTTTTTCCACTAAATTGGAAGTGAAAAAACATTGCCTTGTTTTTTCACCCGGGCATGGAGGAAATTTTTTCAGCAACTTCAGGTTATTTGGCCCCTTCAAGATGGAAAAGCATGGGAGAATCTCGATTTTCAGCCGAGATATGAATTTCAGCTTGTAACATCCAATTTCAGGATAAAAACTCGTTTTTTCACGATATTGTTATTGAAAAAACGTTACCTCAGCTTGTTTCCAAGGCGATTGTGATTTTTTCCATGCAACTTTAGTTTCTTTTGCCCCTTCGATACAGAAAAGCATGGGAGATTCTTGATTTTTACGCGAGATATGAATTTCGGCTTGTAACATATAATTTCAGGATGAAAACTCGTTTTTTCACGGAATTGTAGATGAAATTACGTTACTTTGGCTTGTCTCCAGAAAGATTGGAATTTTTTTCTGCAACTTTTGTTTCTGTTGCCCCTTTGAGATGGAAAAGCATGGGAGAATCTTGATTTTTAGGCGAGATATTAATTCCGGCTTCTAACATCTAACATCCTCTAATGTTAGATGTTAGATGTTACATCTAACAATTTCAGGATGAAAACTTTTTTTTTCACGAAATTATAAAAAAAAAAAAAATATAATAATTTTACTTTTTGTCAACAACGAGGTAAAGTCTTGATATTCTTCATTACCTTTGAAGGAATACCATGAGAATAAGAGGTGTCAGTTTTTATCATATTCTCGTTGAGTTTCAAAGAGTTATAGCAGAATTTTATGGGTACTCCAAAACAACATATTAGGCAATGCGGACAAATTTAAACCAGAATCCTACCTTAGCAATTAAATTAAGTCATTAAAACTATCAGATAAGGACAGTTGTATCAGTTGCATTAGTCTTGCACAAATCTCAATGCAACCAGAACCATAGCGACCATGGAAGGAACTTATTGAACATAAAAAATGTTTCAATTTATTATGCCGAATCGAAGCCAAAAATCTGCTGCATTCCGATGATACATATTATGATGCTTCCGAAAAAAGAGCGATGATTGATTGCTGAAACAGATTTTTTAATTCATTTTGCCAAAATAGAAGTCGAAGGGTGACAAATCATAATGGTCACTCGATCTAACAAAATTGGAAACATTTTGATAGATTCATCTTTTTCTGAAGACGGAAATTCGTATTCTATCCAAAAATGTTCTTCCGATGACATTTTGTGATCATATTTGAATATCATAATACTCCCATCAACGATGAAAAGTGGAAATACTTACAAATAGTACACATGTTACTTCACGAAATTATCAAAGTTTGCAGTTATCTGCTGCATTCCAATTATCTACTTTTTGATACTTACAGAAAAAAAAAGCAGCGAAAGACTTTTTGAATTAAATATGCCAGAACTCAAGAGGGTGAGCTAAAAAATACAGCGCACTCCAAGCTTAAGGAAAATGAGTAGCCGATGACATTTGTAACAAATTTTTTAATTCATATGCCATAGTTGAAGCTAAAAAGTGAAGACACTTGGCACACAAGCCGCTTCACAGAAATGTCCAAGTTTGTAGGTATCCGCTGTATTCCATTGCTTCATATGTTGCTTCAAGAAATTTTCAAAAGTTGTATGTATTCGTTGCATTCTGATTACAGAATTTTTCATATCATCAGAAAAAGTGTATCCGAAGACTTCCCCCGAAACAACTTCCGTTTTCAAGCCAGAAATTTCAATCCCATCCAAAAATGTGCCTCCGATGACTTTTTATAATAGTTTTTCAAACTCTCATTACCACAATCAAATTTAAACAGCGGAAATACTTAGCACACTTGTCGCTGCAAAAAATTTCCAAAGTTTGCAGGTGTCCGCTGCATTCTACTTATCTAGTTTTTGATACTAATAGAATAAAAACAACAGAAAACCATTTGAAACCACTTTTACAATTCTTCATGCCAGTACTAAAGAAGGAATGCAAAAAAACACAGCGTACTTTAAGTCCAACAGAATTCAAAACTTTTTCAGGCATCGGTGATGGGGTTTCAAAGACAGCAATTTCGATCCCAGCTGTTCAAGAACAAGCCGCTGAAGACTTTCATAACAAGTTTCCCAATTCATATGTCACAGTTGGAGCCAAAAAGTGGAAATACTTGGTACACATGTCGCTTCGCAGAAATTCTAAACTTTATAGGTATCCGCTGCATACCGATGACAGAATTTCGATCCTACTGAAGAAAAAGTACCCGGCGATGACTTCCTGAAATATTTTTTTCAAATTCCTAATGACACATGCAGTAAAGGAAAGTGAATGAACATAGTGCACATTGAGTGCAACGAAATTCAGTAATTTCTGTCGTTTCCGTGGCTATTCGCAGACAAAATTTTGAGCGCATCGAAAAGTAAGCAGTCAAAGACTTTTTGTTATGAATTCATAAATCAATAATTCTACAATAAGAGATGGAAAGTGGGAAAACTCAATGTACTGGTCGCTTCATAAAGTTGTGAAACTTTGTAGGTGCTCGCTGCATCTCACCGATACCAATTTTGATACTCTCAGAAAAAAAGCACCCGAAGACTTTTCAAAACAACTTTTAAATATCATTATACACAATCGGAGCGGAAAGTGAATAATTTGGCATACACTGAACCCAAAACATTTCTTAAAGTTCGGGTGTATTCATTAGGTCACAATGAGAAACAATTTTATCGTGTCAATTAACGAGCAACTAAAGTCTTTTTGTAACAAATCTTTCAACTTATGTTGCCGCAGTGGAAACAAAGAAGTATAATTGCACAGCAAACACATTTTCCAGCAAACTGGTGAAACTTGACATCGTACACTGCGTGTCGATGCGGAAATAAATGGACCAAAGAGCACGACCAAATTGAATAAAGATAACTCCCGTCTTTTTGCCCTGCGGGCAGTCTGGAGTTAAAAAATATGACAGTTCAATAGATAATGATGAAACAATAAATATAATCAGCACACATTTATTGTGATTTTTTATTCGAATTCATCAATAAATCAATACATATATATAATAATTGCGGGTTCCCGAAAAGAAATTTCTGACTCCAAGTTTTAGGTTAACCTAGATTTATCGCAGCTGGGTAATAAAAACGCTTTTAAATATTGATGGCACTTGAATAGCTTTTTTGATGTTTATTATGTACGTCAGGTTTTCTTAATATTATGACACCACACCACCAATTTTATTAAAATAAATAGATAGACCCAACAAAAAATTTGTTGATAACGATTCATTTCTCTCAGTGTAAAAGGTTAATCGGGATACGGATTATAACACGGTGTAAAAGTTCACTGCAACAACATAACCGTGATTTCTAAAGAACGTTCATTTTTTCTATTATTTTTTATCACTCATTAACTGTACTTTTTATCAAATCGCGGCTGGTTTCATTTTATTATGACACTGACACCCGTCTATCGTTTTTCGAATTTTTTCATGCTGCTGTGTAGGCTGCTACGTTTCACTGATACGTCTGAATTCACTGAGTATGCGTGCGTCAGACCAACCAATCAGAAACTCGAGAGGCATCAAAATGCCTCTGATGGTGTTATATACAGACACGTCAATTCTTGAATGTGTTAGTCACTTTTGCATAATCTTGAGCCCGTGCAAAGTTTTTTCTCAGCAATTACGCGACCGATCATGCTGATTTTGGGCGTAATCGAAAGAGAATTTCATAATTAGCTAAAAGTTCAATTTTTAAATTCCTCAATTGCTTCTGAGCTTCGTAACTCAATAAAATGACATGCCAATTTTACCTCCACCACCGCGAAAAGTTTTATTTCGAGAAAGTATAGTCTCGGCGAGCCTCGGGCCAGCAGACGACAGGGCTGTCAATGTACTTGTCCCGAGACTCTACCGAGTCTCTTGATATATATATATTGTGACGTGGTAATTTTGTCCACGTCACGAAAAATACAGAAATTGGCACGGCACGGAGGAAAACGTCGGGTTTCGACGAATTCCTCTCGATAAAATGTAAAAGGAGTCAAATGCGAGCGTATTTCCTTGTATTAATTTAATTTTATTTTTATTATTTTATTTTGTACGAGCAAACGACGGCAATCCAAACATCGAAAATATTATGGTCGTCGCTATTTTCGTCAACTCATCGAAAGGGAAGGCATAGGTCGTCAAGGTCAGTCAGAGGTGTCATCGATGGAGCGCGAGTATCGAGAGAGAGGGGTCGCTAGCTCAAAGCCCTCACCCTGAGCTGTCTGATCTCAAGCGGTGCGTCAAGCAGCATCGGGAATCTTCGGGAAGTCTCGGTTGGCACAAATCAACTGTCGCCAACGCCCTGAAAATTTGAATTTGCGAGAAAATGGGGGTGAATTGCGAGAACTTTCTCGAAAAGTCTAGATTCCGCAAGTAGGCGAAGGGTGGAGGGGTTAGGACCCAAATTCTATAAAACCGCGTTTCCGTAATCGTTCGAGGACTTTTCGCATCGAACCTCAACGGAACCTGACGTTTTCTGACGAGCCGTCGCCAACCCTGTACAAGAAAACGACGTAGCCGGGATTATCGAGTGGAATCATCCGTGGTCTTTTTCCGGATTTCCATCTTCTGAAACTGTAGTGGTGAGCCGTCGTCTCGCTTTCATTTTGTTTTATTGTGATTTTGTTTTGTTGTAAAAAGAGCTCTTAAAACTTTTCGAACTATCGTATTAAAGAGCGGTATTGTTTCGGGGTACGTTCGCGTTTGAAAGAATTAATTAATTAATTATTATAACGTCATTTCACGGTGTAATAACTACCGTATTTTCCGTTGGGTTATTTAGAGTTGCCGAGAGGAATTCGATTTTCAATTTATTTAGTTCGACGAGAGTCCTTATCGTAAGAAATTAGGAAAGTATTCAATTCCAATCTTTTCGGAATAAAGGAAATTACTCGAGCAAGTCTCTTGTAATTTTCACTTGTATAATTTACGATTGGAGTTGGATCATAAATTTGATTATATAATTCAAACGAATTTTTGACGGAGAAACTAAAATTTAATATTATTTTGTAATCTCGATAAAAAGTATTCTTTTTATTTGAATTGTAATTTGGCGACATTAAAACAGTGTAATCAAGAGACTCGGTAGAGTCTCGGGACAAGTACATTTGACAGCGTCGTCTGCTTGCCCGAGACTCACCCGAGTATATTATCTCTGAATAAAGCGATTTCGACGGTGGGGGTAAACTCTTTCTTAAATTACGGAGCCCAAGGGTGATCTCATGATCTGAAATTTGAACTAGAAACTAATTAAATTATCCTCCTTCGATTGAGCCATAAATCAACCCGATTAATGCCGTAATTACTGAAAAAAAACTTTGTACAGAAAAAAATATGCAATGATCGAAGTGTGTGTGCGCGTATGTATACGACACAGAGAAAGGCCTCGTGGCGCTGGCGTGTTTCTGATTGGTCGCGACTGACGACACATAAAACAAACAGTGCAGACGAGCGGGTGACGTCAGCTGATCGCGATGAAAAAACCATCATCGATATTTCGACGGCCCATATGGACGCGAGTGTGAGAGAGATAGCTAAAATAGGTTCACACTTTTCTTTCACGCCGTTAACATTTTCGAGAAAATAATAGTTACAAACTTGTTCCTTGTCGAACAACAAACGTTGGCTAACCATTTATTTTCTCGAGAGTACAGGGTTAAGGAAGAAAAACGTGAGTACTGTGCTTACAGCTTTGACAGCTCGTCATAACCTCACAAATGCTAATTTGCAGCTGGCATTACCACCGACATGCTCCAGTGACGGGGGAATATGCTTCATGAATGAATATGCTTCACAACCTTGGCCCCATTTCTACACCCACAATTTTATTCATTTATAGCATAACTATATAACATCGCCGCTGGCATTAGATTAATTGCAAAGCGATGATAACTCTCAGGGACATAGAAATCTTGTCGCTGAGCAACATGAAAATCTTGTCGCTGCCAGTTATCCGGAAGCTCCAGATAATTCTCAATGACATAAAAATCTTGTCACTGAGCCACATGAAAATCTTGTCGCTGAGAGTTATCCGGAAGCTCTGGATAACTCTTATCGACAAGTTGTTGCTTCGGAAGGAACCAAATATTGTGGAGCGACAAGTTTTCTGGAATTGTTTACAGCGACAACATTTATACAGGGAAAATATTCATCACTTTCTGATAGCGATGCATGTTTTCCCTGTTTGTTAAATTAATCACAAAGCGACAATAACTCTCAGCGACATAAAAATCTTGTCGCTGAGCAACATGAAAATCGTGTCGCTGAGATTGATGCTCCGGAAGGAACCAAATATTATAGAGCGACAAGTTCTCTGAAATCGTTTGCAGCAACAACATCTAAATGATTCTTACAGGGAAAACATTCATCGCTTTCTGATAGCGATGCATTTATTCCTTGCTAGTTGGATTAATCGCTAAGCGACAATAACTCTCAGCGACATGAAAATCTTGTCACTGAGCTACATAAAAATCGTGTTGGTGAGAGTTTTGCTCCGGAAGGAGCGAAATATTGTACAGCGACAAGTTTTCTGGAATTGTTTGCAGCGACAACATTTGTGTAAATGATTCTCACAGGTTGGCATGAATTTGAGCTCAAATTTAGCTCCACAGAATACATTTGCAGAAAAAGAATTAGCATAGTACTCCCATCGAGCCAACACGATAAAATCTTCGTTGCAAAATTGATGTGAAAACTTTGATTTTTCTAAGCTGATGGTCAAAAGTTGAAAATTGCCCTCTTGCGATAAATTGAGACGTTGGCACGTATTTGCTCTTCCTTTCAGCTTATCAAAACATGTTGACTGAAAAAAAAATCATTATTTTACTATTTTTACTCGGAGACGAGCGATTTTCGTTTGAAAATTTACGAAAAATCGTCATTTTCCAGCGATAATCGTGGTAAATGGGCCAAAAATCATATCTCGGCGAGAGATTGAGATATCGGCATGAATTTGGGCTTAAATTCAGCTCCACAGAGTACATATATTCGTTGCAAATTGATGTAATAACTTTGATTTTTCCAAGCCGATGGTTAAAAGTTAAAAATTGCCCTCTCGCGATAAATTGAGACGTTGGCACGTGCTTACCGTTCGTGTGAGCAAAACAAATTGTGTGGCTGGAAAAAAAATCATAATTTTACCATATTTACTCGGAGACGAGCGATTTTCGGCTGAAAAATCACGAAAAACCGTAATTTTCCAGGGATAATCCTGGTAATGGGCACAAAATCATATCTCGGTGAGAAATTGAGATAGAAGCATTGATGAATTTTGAATGAGGATTTTGTTCCTTGTAAGTTTTTTCCTGTTTACTTATACTCCATATTACAAAGAATGAGTTAACGCCGTTATCTGATATTGCCATTTTTCATTTCATTTTTTCTTTAAAAATATCAGCTAACTCGCCTAAAAAACCTTGATAAAAAACATCTCGCCTCAAATACCTTGGCCAATAACAACTCAAAACACTTAAAATGAATACTAAATTCGGAGTCAGAAAAAATGAAGTGATATCCTAGCCAAAAATCCCCTCCTCGGGAAAAAAAGCCTGCATAAGTCCATTTGTTGGTGACCACCTTTTTCATTTGTTTTCACAGATAAATCTACTCGCTTAAAAAACCTTGGTATAAAAGACATCTCGCCTAAAAAAACCTTGGTATAAAAAACATCTCGCCGAAAAAACCTTGGTATTGAAACGTTTCATGATTTTTGAACATTGGTTAGTAGTTCAAAAATCGAAACTAAGGATTTTTGAGATCCTCTTCTCTCTCGTGGAGAGGTGTGCAGGTTCGTGCACTTACCGGCGAGGTCTTTCCCTGGCGGATCAGCAAGTCTCTGGAAAAAGTCCTGAAAAAAGTCCCAATTGGGACTCGGGATTTGGGACTTTAGTGGACTCGCTTGTGAGTCCCTATTGGGTTATGTCGGGAAGCAGGTTGTGAAATAAAGTTTGAGACTCAGTTTAAGCAGAGCAATTATATTATTTTATTATCAAAAGTCTTTACTGGATGAGAGCTGTCGAAGGACTGATCAACGAAAAGACCAAAAGTATAACTCGAGCTCATAGAACGAAAACGTCTCTATGCTTCGGTTTCTTATTACTTTTATCATTTGTATATTTAATATTTTATAAACACATCTATGGTACTTTTATTTATAAGACCTCACGCGTTCTCTTTCTCAATTCGTATAGTGTTTCTTATCAAACTTATTTCTACGTTGATTGATTATTTTTGCTCATATCAGACGTTGAATGATCAGCCATTGTATTCCCTGGCTGTTCGCGATACCATAGTATTTGGGTATCCGGTATCGGTATCATGTGGTACTTTTTTATCCGAAATTTTTCGGTATCAATCCCGATTCGGGACCCACGCAGCTTCGGTATCGATACGAAAAAAAAATAGAGTGTGCTTTAGACCACACAACTGAAGTAAAACTTTTTTTTGCAGCATACAGATATATACATAAATATAAAAGAAATTTTTTTTTTAATGTTCATGGGTTTTCATTGAAAGAACAAAATTTAAGATTTGATTTTTGTAATTCATTATTTTAATTCATCGTTTCATTATTTTTCGGTTGATGGTCCTGGAACATCGCATTCATACTCCGAGTCTGTATCACTCCCTGCCATAATTTTATACAATTCAAGCGAAAATTCACAATTTGTGAACTTTAAAATGAATTAAAAATTTTATTCACTCCAAACGTCGAATACATAATGTATTGAACTAAATATCAATTAATAAAATTGTTCAAGAACGGAATAAAATCACGGAAAAACAAAAATCACCGTTCGTGTAATGCTAGTGAACTCACACACGGATTACTGAGATATATAGGGACCGTGCATACCTATACACTCTCACCAGAGTGAGAATGTGTAGTCGTGTACACACATACGTTTTATCATCTACAAAGTGCCTTTCCTCACTATTGGCGTCACCACCAGTATGCATATACACGACTACACATTTTCACTCTGGTGAAAGTGCATAGGTATGCAGGGTCCCTATATATTTCATGAACTGGCAATGAGAAAAAGAGAGAAAGAAAATATGCGCGCGCAATTCTTTCTCTCACTTGCTCCTATAGGGCTTCCATCAACTTAATGGGCAATGAGAGAAAGAGAGAAAGGCAATGTGCGAGTACACCACTCTCTCTTGCTGAAAAGAAAATGTGCGTGCGCACCTAAATGTAAGAGTGGGGTATACGAAACATAAATCTCTCTCTTTTTGTCTTTACCAACATATATCTCCCTCCCAACTTCCGTTCGCTTCGCCCGATCACACTTTCCGTAACGCTCTCACCAGTTTACTCCCCAAGCCCAGCGCGCGTATAGAAGTTTTACTTCAATAATCGGTATCAATCCCGATTCGGGACCCACGTTGCTTTGGTACCGATACCAAACATATTCGGTATATATCCCGATTTGGAACCCACGTTGCTTTGGTATCGATACCAAACATATTCGGTATACATCCCGATTTGGAACCCACGTTGCTTTGTTACCGATACCAAACATATTCGGTATATATCCCGATTTGGAACCCACGCAGCTTTGGTATCGATACGATAAAAAACCCAAAAGTTCCCCTAGGGAAAAAAAGGTCAGGACAAGTACATTGACGGTTGCTTCTTTTCTGATGATATCGAAACAAGTGTGGAAAAAAAATTTTCCATAAAATAAGAATTGTGAAAAAAAATTCCATAAAAAAAAATCATGAACCTTGCTGAAAATTATTTCACCACCATTGAAAAAAAATTTACGAATTAGTAGAAAACGTATTTAAAATAAAAAAATAAATTTGTAATTATTTTGTAAAGTAGAAAAAAATTGAAATAGAATGTGAAAAAATGTTGAATAAACCACTCGAAATAATTGCGAACAAAAATAACCGAAAAATGTCGCTAGGATACATTTTTAAAACCGATGACCCATTTTTCTCATCTTATTCTAAAGGAGGATCGACTAAATGAGTTTAAAAAGTTTCCATCGAAGTTACGTGCAGCATTAAAATTTATGATATCATTTCGAGGACAAGTATTTATTGGTGATTCGGAATATTCATTTCTACGGGACGCATCAGAAACTTGAAAAAGTAGAAAAGAATCAAAAAAGTTATCATCTAATTGTAAGTTACGTGCAGCACTAAAAATTATGATATCAATTCGAGGACAAGTATTTTATTTTATCAGTGATTTGCAATTTTGCCATTATGAAACTATGTTTCCATAAGGGTTGAGACTACGTCCAGCTCAGGACGTCTGATCGAAATTACTGAAAATGAACAACCATAAAAAATCCCAAAATCTTGCTTTCCGACAACTAGAACCATACCAACCCATTTTTTAAAAACATATTTCGGTCCAAGGAACAGTGAAGTCATGAGTTACTTTGTGACAGCAGAAACGTATAAGAAATCTTTCTGCCCATGACTTTTTGGTAAAATGGCTGATTCAAAAAAATCACATCGAAGGGGAAGTCATTTGTTACTTTATGGTGGTAGAGACTTATAAGAAAATCGATTCGTCCCGTACTTTAAGAATCCCCTGATATCATTCACAACATTTAACGTCAATTGAATCGGTACAAATTATGTTTAAATACGTGTTAAAAGTACTTGTCCGGCCCATCACTTTTTATTCAAATTGCTCATTCAAATGAAAATCAAAGAAAAAGTTGAAATTATTGAACAGTAAACCAGCCGCTACCACATCTCTTAATATAAGAAAAAAAATTTACTTTGAATTCCAGGAAACGCTCATGTCATACTCAACGTTTAATGATTTTAACCGGATCAAATTGTGTCCGCGAATGAACTCGAAAATTTCTTGAAATGCGACGTATTTTCGGTTTAATGTTCTCAGCAATAATATAGGTTGTTTCTTATGTCGAATAGAATATGTCGAATCAAGAGACTCGGTAGAGTCTCGGGACAAGTACATTGACAGCCCTGTCGTCTGCTGGCCCGAGGCTCGCCGAGACTATACTTTCTCGAAACAAAACTTTTCGCGGTGGTGGGGGTAAAATTGGCATGTCATTTTATTGAATTACGAAGCTCAGAAGCAATTGAGGAACTTGAAAATTGAACTTTTAGCTAATTAAGAAATTCTCTTTCGATTGCGCCCAAAATCAGCATGATCGGTCGCGTAATTGCTGAGAAAAAACTTTGCACGGGCTCAAGATTATGCAAAAGTTACCAACACATAAAAGATTTCACGTGTCTGTATACAACACTATCAAAGGCCTCTTGATGCCAGCTATAACCCATTTTCATGAAAGCCAGTGTCCCATGACAGCTGCAGAGAGACAGAGAGAGAGAGAGAGAGAGAGAGAGAGAGAGAGAGAGAGAGAGAGAGAGAGAGAGAGAGAGAGCAATGACTACTACATTCACACGGAACTCTTATTCCGGATTAATTAATCGGGTTTATTATGCCCAATATATATGTATATACACCCCATTATAACCAAATCGGAATAAGAGTGCCGTGTAAGCGTAGTGTATGACGTCTATACAGAGAAACGGTTATTAACGGAGTTTTGACAAAATCAAGTGCAGGACGTCCAAAAAATTTCGATTAATGGATGTTATAAAAATATTCAACGGAGATTCTGAGTGAAGTTCTGTAATGATAAAGTGCGAGATTAGCGAGTAAATTGGATAAATTGTGAAAAAAAATGATCTCAGAATAAACTTTTGAACAGACTGGTAAGCATTTTTTTTTCGTGATCTTGAGTATTCAAATCTCGCAGTGAACATATTCATCTACAAAATATAAAAATGCAAAATGAAATCAACAGTTATGGGTTATATTCACAAGCTAAAAGTGCGGATTGTAATTATATACAGTCTCCATAGGAGTTTATATGAACCAAAATATTTAAAAATTTTGGAAAAAAGAAGTGATATAATCGCAAAAATCCCCTCACGGGGAAAAAAACGTGGACAAGTACATTGGTGGTCCCTTGTTTCCCTATGATACTAAAAAAAATCCAAAACGCCGCTTAGAAGAATACAAAAAAAGTTACAAAATAAGTTAAGATCTGTTGAAATATACGTGGCCAAATACGGGAAGCTTTACTGCGTTTCAATATATTTTCAAATACGGTTTGATGTTGATAGAAAAAATAATAAAGTTCGGAAATTCAACTATGTCACCAACCAAATTGCAAACGTAAAAAAATTAGATTGTAAAAAAATTCTGAACGAAGTACTTGGCGAGTTCGTGATCATGATCTATACATTACGCTAAATTCATGGAAAAATCCTTGCCAAGTACTTCGTTCAGAATTTTTTTACAATCTAATTTTTTTACGTTTGCAATTTGGTTGGTGACATAGTTGAATTTCCGAACTTTATTATTTTTTCTATCAACATCAAACCGTATTTGAAAATATATTGAAACGCAGTAAAGCTTCCCGTATTTGGCCACGTATATTTCAACAGATCTTAACTTATTTTGTAACTTTTTTTGTATTCTTCTAAGCGGCGTTTTGGATTTTTTTTAGTATCATAGGGAAACAAGGGACCACCAATGTACTTGTCCACGTTTTTTTCCCCGTGAGGGGATTTTTGCGATTTTTATATTTCTCGTGAAAAACGAGATCAAAATCATATTTTTCCGGAAACTAATAATTTATTGTTAAAAATTTCATTTATTTAATTTCATTGTTAAAATAAACTCAAACTTGTAATTCCGAATATCGTTTGCCTTTCATGTGAATTTATTTCGTATTTTTATCATAATCCCGCCCCTCTACCAACTTGGTTCCAACATACAGCTACGACCGGGAAAAACCTATTCTTCCGTTCTCGTTAATTTTCAAATAAAATTTGTCGAAGTTATATTCGGCTGGCGTCCAGAAAATTCTCGAGATAGGAATATTTTGTGCGACTCACGGGAAAAGTCGTTACAATATATATATATATATGAGGTATTCCACGTCAAACCGGCGGACTTTTTCCCTGACCCTCGCCGATTTTGTTAATTATTTTTTATATGATTATATGAAGTCTAAAAGACACCCTGGATTTTTTTCAGATTTTTCTGGAGAACCATTTTTGAAAAAAAATCCAAAAAAATCCAAAAAAGTCCAAAAAAAAGCCCCTTTTAAAAAATCTGAAAAAATTCCTAAAAATCGCTGATTATATGCCAAACACTTTAAGCTACCGCCCGTAGTGGAAGTACGATTTTTTCTGTGTGTTAATCGGCTAATAACGTTGAAAAAATTCAAAAAATGCCGAAAAACACTTACTCTGGCCCAATAGTTTCATATTTGGGTACCTAAAACCAATTTTTGTCACAATTTTCGAACAATCGAATAAAAAAATGGACCATGATATAGTTGATATAGTGAGCTAGTAGTTACGAATTCCCAATATAATAAGATTTTACGTATAATATTTGGAGCTGTTACACCGGTCATTGAAGGATCTTTTTCTAGAGTTGGAAAAAAATAGATTCATATATCATTTGATAAAATTGAATAAAACTATTGAATTAATACCTCAACTTTTTGCCTGGCTCAATTTTTTTTTGTTTTGTACTGGTCTGAAATATTCCAAAAAAATTTTTGGGTACGAAAATATTCAACTATTGGGCCAGAGTAAGTGTTTTTCGGCATTTTTTGAATTTTTTCAACGTTATTAGCCGATTAACACACAGAAAAAATTGTACTTCCACTACGGGCGGTAGCTTAAAGTGTTTGGCATATAATCAGCGATTTTGAGAATTTTTTTCAGATTTTTAAAAAGGGGCTTTTTTTTGGACTTTTTTGGATTTTTTTGGATTTTTTTTTCAAAATTGGTTCTTCAGAAAAATCTGAAAAAATTCCAGGGTGTCTTTCAGTCTTCATATAATCATATAAAAAATAATTAACCAAATCGGCGAGGGTCAGGGAAAAAGTCCGCCGGTTTGACGTGGAATACCTCATATACACTACCCGTCAAAAGTTTCCGGACAAAATTGCGAAAAAGTGTCGGAGCCATTTTTGATGTCATTTTTTAAGCAATATAGATAAACGAATTTAATGAACGGCATTTTGAAGGGAAGGAATTCTTCTTCAATTTGCCTTTTTTGAAAATGTACGATTTTTTTTACGTCTGCTACATTGTTTTGAACACGACCGTTTTCCAACTTTTTTTTTAAGATTTACAGTTGGACCGCGTTTTGAGAAAAAAAAATTTTTCGAGTTCTTTTCGACCGGAACCTCAACGGGGACAGCGAAAACTTCAATTTCGTTTTTTAAAAAGTTCTGTACGATTTTTTTTCATGTAGTTATCTCATTTTTAGCGAAAAAAAAACAAAATTTGGAATATGCCACATAACACGAAAACTAGTGAGTTTTTCAAAAAACCTCAAGAGAATAAAAAAATGAGCTTGATTTAGCCAAACTCATCAGAATTTTTTCCGAATTTTTTCTTGAAATTTTTTTTTCCGACTGATTTCAGCCGAAATTCTGAAAATTTGATCGCGTTTACTTGTTAAATATGGGGTTTTTGATAAAATTTCAAGATAGAAAAAAGTTTTGTTTTTCAATTCTGAAGACATCAGAATTTTTTCAAATTTTTTTTCGACATTTTTTTTCCAACTTTTTTCGCAAGTTGAAAAAATTAATTTCGAAAAAAAATTTGAAAAAATTCTGATGTCTTCAGAATTAAAAAACAAAACTTTTTTCTATTTTGAAATTTTATCGAAAACCCCATATTTAACAAGTAAACGCGATCAAATTTTCAGAATTTTGACTGAAATCAGTCGGAAAAAAAAATTTTAAGAAAAAATTCGGAAAAAATTCTGATGAATTTGGCTAAACCAAACTCATTTTTTTATCCTCCTGAGGTTTTTTAAAAAACTTACTAGTTTTCGTGTTATGTGGCATATTCCAAATTTTGCTTTTTTTCGCTAAAAATGAGATAACTACATGAAAAAAAATCGTACAGAACTTTTTAAAAAACGAAATTGAAGTTTTCGCTGTCCCCGTTGAGGTTCCGGTCGGAAAGAACTCGAAAAATTTTTTTTTCTCAAAACGCGGTCCAACTGTAAATCTTAAAAAAAAAGTTGGAAAACGGTCGTGTTCAAAACAATGTAGCAGACGTAAAAAAAATCGTACATTTTCAAAAAAAGCAAATTGAAGAAGAATTCCTTCCCTTCAAAATGCCGTTTATTAAATTCGTTTATCTATATTGCTTAAAAAATGACATAAAAAATGGCTCCGACACTTTTTCGCAATTTTGTTCGGAAACTTTTGACGGGTAGTGTATATATGAATAATCTTTCTAATAATTAAAATTTCTTTCTATTATTCTAACTTCTTTTTCGACGAGGACGCCGAAACTCCCCAAGGGGGGGTGGGTGTCACGTCCCGTGTCCGTCCACATGTTTCAAGCCACCCGGCCTCGGCCGAGGTGAGGGGGGAACGGTGCGGTGTCTTCGATCGGGCTTCGTCGCCGCGAGCGGATGCTCGGGATGGAATCTGCTGACTACGCATCGCGTGATCCGCGGGTTCGTCCGCGGAGTTGAAGGCCAGGGAACAATGACCGCTTGGTTGGCAGAAAGACCCCACCGGGACGATAGAGTTTGAGCTCTCATTATTCCGGTGGAGGTTTTCTGCCTCAGTTCCAATTTTGCCACGGTTCATTGCTGCGGTTGGAAAACTCCGTAACCGAGCTTCCTTCGTGGCAGTGTAGTAATTCCTGTCCCGATCGGCCAGGTTGACCCGCATAGAGGGATAAGACTTGGTTCCGTGAAACTAAGTGCGCGAGTGGCACAGGTACTACCCCCTGTGCTCAGGACGTCTCAGGACGTTCTGTCAAGTTTCAGGTCAGAAAGTAATTCCACGTAATATGATCGATCCAACCCCCGTAATAAAAATTAACTCGTCAGAAACCGAGGAAGAAGTAGAGTGCCCGGTAATTAAATTAAAAGCACCGGAACTCGTAAACGGAATTGACAACTTTTTGTGTGATTCAGGTTCAGGTCTCAATTTTATTAAGATTTGTGCACTCCGCGATAACGTAGAATTCAATGAATCGCAATCGCGTGAATTCACGGGTCCGTCGGGTGAAACATCGAGATCGCTAGGCACCGTAAAATTAACCATTAATGAACTGCCTCATACCTTCCACGTCGTTAAGGAATTTGTGACGAAGAGTAACGGATTAGTGGGCAGACCGTTCCTGAGAAAGGAAAGGGCAGAGTTGTCCTTCCATCATAATTCGCTGGTTATGGCTAGCGATCCTATACGCCCGAGACCGTTTTTGACCGCGGAAAACCCGACCGAAGGGTCCGTTAGGAATTCGTCCGCGCCGGTCAAAAGAATTTGCACAATAAAAGCTCGTACTCGGAAACCCCTCGTGGTAGCAGTTACCAATCCTGATATAATTGAGGGATACTTACCGCGCATTGAGACTGAAACCGGGCTATACATTGGAGACGCGTTAGTTTCCCAAACAAATGGAGTGTGCCATGTACTCGCGATAAACACTCTAGATCGCGATGTAGAAATAGAGGTAAAACCTCAGGAAATATTGCCCTTCGAATTTTATGACGCCAACGCAGCTGAGTCGAGCGACTCGTCGGATGACGAGGTGCCGCCTCCGGCCGATCGCGTGGCGGCGGTGTTAAAGGCCTTGCGTCTGGACGATCTAAACGATGTGGAGCGTGCTCACATACACCGGATCGTGGAGGAAAATCCGATGCGATTTAAACTCCCAGGTGACAAGCTACCTTGCACCGATTACGTGGCTCATCGGATTCCGACGGAGAATGATTTGCCTGTCAATACACGCCAATATCGGTTTCCTTCCATACATCGAGACGAAGTCAAGGTTCAAATTGACAAGAAACTCGAGAATGGAATTATCGTACCATCGCAATCCCCGTATAATTCTCCGGTATCAAGAGACTCGGTAGAGTCTCGGGACAAGTACATTGACAGCCCTGTCGTCTGCTGGCCCGAGCTCGCCGAGTCTATACTTTCTCTGAATAAACCGATTCGCGGTGGTGGGGGTAAAATTGGCATGTCATTTTATTGAATTACGAAGCTCAGAAGCAATTGAGGAACTTAAAAATTGAACTTCAAGCTAATTAAGAAATTATCTTTCGATTGCGCCCAAAATCAGCATGATCGGTCGCGTAATTGCTGAGAAAAAACTTTGCACGGGCTCAAGATCATGCAAAAGTTACTAACACATAAAAGATTTGACGTGTCTGTATACAACACCATCAAAGGCCTCTTGTCGCCAGCTATAACCCATTTTCATGAAAGCCAGTGTCCCGTGACAGCTGCAGAGAGAGCAATGACTACTACGTTCACACGGAACTCTTATTCCAGATTAATTAATCGGGTTTATTATACCCGATATATATGAGGTATTCCACGTCAAACCGGCGGACTTTTTCCCTGCCCCTCGCCGATTTGGTTCATTATTTTCTATATGATTATATGAAGTCTAAAAGACACCCTGGAATTTTTTCAGATTTTTCTGAAGAGTCATTTTCAAAAAAAAAAAAAAAAAAAAAAATCCAAAAAAGTCCAAAAAAAAGCCCCATTTTAAAAATCTGAAAAAATTCCTAAAAATTACTGATTATATGCCAAACACTTTAAGCTACCGCCTGTAGTGGAAGTACGATTTTTTCTGGGTGTTAATCGGCTAATAACGTTGAAAAAATTCAAAAAATGCCGAAAAACACGTACTCTGACCCAATAGTTTTTTTCGTACCCAATATTTTCGTACCCAAAAACTTTTTTGGGATATTTGGGATCAGTACAAAACAAAAAAAATTGAGCCAGGCGAAAAATTGAGGTATTCATTCAATAGTTTTTTTCAATATTATCAAATAATATTTGAATCTATGTTTTGTCGTTTAGTCTTTGTGTTTTTATTGAGATGAAATAAAACTAAATTAAGAAGTCACAAATTTGGTTTGGGAAAAAGCCATAAAGGCATAAAGAACCCAATTTATTCAAAGAACAACATGAACAGAAAACCAGTAATTAGGTGTGAATAATTGTGTGTATGTTGATTGTGTTTTCGGGAGGAATTGATGCTCGACTCCTACGGACGATCGAGGAGATCGTCGCGTTCGTTAGTGAGAATCTGACTTCAGGCGTTGGATCGGTTGGCCAGACCGATCGCTGCCGTTTTTGAGTTTAATTTTGTTCGAGTATATTGGAAAAAAATCCCCTCACGGGGAAAAAAACGTGGACGAGTACATTGGTGGTCCCTTGTTTCCCTATGATACTAAAAAAAATCCAAAACGCCGCTTAGAAGAATACAAAAAAAGTTACAAAATAAGTTAAGATCTGTTGAAATATACGTGGCCAAATACGGGAAGCTTTACTGCGTTTCAATATATTTTCAAATACGGTTTGATGTTGATAGAAAAAATAATAAAGTTCGGAAATTCAACTATGTCACCAACCAAATTGCAAACGTAAAAAAATTAGATTGTAAAAAAATTCTGAACGAAGTACTTGGCAAGGATTTTTCCATGAATTTAGCGTAATGTATAGATCATGATCACGAACTCGCCAAGTACTTCGTTCAGAATTTTTTTACAATCTAATTTTTTTACGTTTGCAATTTGGTTGGTGACATATTTGAATTTCCGAACTTTATTATTTTTTCTATCAACATCAAACCGTATTTGAAAATATATTGAAACGCAGTAAAGCTTCCCGTATTTGGCCACGTATATTTCAACAGATCTTAACTTATTTTGTAACTTTTTTTGTATTCTTCTAAGCGGCGTTTTGGATTTTTTTTAGTATCATAGGGAAACAAGGGACCACCAATGTACTTGTCCACGTTTTTTTCCCCGTGATGGATTGTACCGAAGAAACCCGACTCTCAGGGTCGACCGAGGATGCGAATGGTGATAGATTTTAGGAAGCTGAACGAGAGAACCATTTCTGACGCTTACCCACTGCCTAATATACTAGATATAATAGACCAGTTGGGAGAGGCACAGTATTTCTCGACCTTCGATTTGGCGAGTGGTTTTCAGCAAATCCCGATGGATCCCCGAGACAGCGCGAAGACCGCGTTTTCGACAATAAATGGTCACTACGAGTATGTTCGTATGCCGGAGGGTTTAAAAAACGCCCCAGCGACCTTCCAACAATTAATGGATACCGTACTTCGAGGTCTGCAAGGAGCCGAGTTATTCGTCTACCTTGATGACATCGTCGTATTCGCACGATCGTTGGAAGAACACGAAACGAAAGTACGAAGGCTAATGAGTCGCTTACGCGACGCGAGTCTCGTGCTCGAGCCCGATAAGTGCGAATTTCTGAGGAAAGAGGTGTGTTACCTCGGTCATATAATAGGCCGTGATGGTCTACGACCTGACCCCCGGAAGCTCGAAGCGGTAAAGAAATTTCCATCTCCGAAAAATGTAAAGAATATCCGACAGTTCTTAGGCCTCGCCGGGTACTATCGGAGATTCATAAAGGATTTCTCTGCGCGCGCAAAACCACTTTCCGACCTTTTAAAAAAGGGTAAGAAATCCGAGTGGGGAAAACCGCAGCGCCGCAGCTTCCGCGGCTTACGTAACGCGCTCTGTCGTGAACCAATACTGAAATACCCGGACTTTAATCGTCCATTTACGCTCACCACAGATGCATCAGACTATGTGGTCGGGGCCGTGTTAGGTCAAGAATACGACGGTTTTGATCTACCAGTAGCCTATTTTTCCCGCATCCTTATTGCAGCTGAGGTGAACTATGGAACGACGGAAAAAGAGTGTCTAGCAGTTATAAAAGCCTTGGAGCATTTTCAACCGTATCTATACGGCCGAGAATTTAAACTCATCTCTGATCATGAGCCTCTTAAATGGATCGGTTCAATGAAGGATCCAGGTAAAAGACTGGTGCGATGGAGATTGAGTCTCCAGAACTATAACTACGAATTCCATTACAAACCAGGAAAATTAAATGTCAACGCTGACGCTCTGTCCCGTAATCCGGTAAATCCCTTATCTTCAGAACTCAGTGACTCAGGTGACTCAGATAGCAGTCCGGAAAAGCCGACAATGGTACTCCCTATAGAAGCACGGAGGTCGAGATTGCACTCCGACCCAAGCGACGGCACACAACAAACGCGTACCTCCCGTAATCCGAGGGTCCCGGACCCGGATGTTCGTAGCCCTGTAGCCTCGCGCACGAGACGGCAAACAGCTGTAGCGAGCGGGGCTCGGGTAACTCCGAGATACGCCGAGACGTCGGGAACAAGCTCGGGCGAGGAGAGGCGACCCATACAACGAATAAATCGTAGTATGTTGCCTGCCCCCCTCCTTCCCCCGAAACGTATTCTAAAAAGGCCACCGACTCAGTCAGCTGAGCGGCCGTCGGCTGTCCCGCCTTCGCCGATACCCGACGAAGCCACGGGACCTTCGACTCCGACGGAGAGAATGATCGTCCTTGACCCCCCTCCCAGCGACTCGGAAGGCAGTACAATCGTCGAGGATATGATCCCGGATAACGAACAACCCCTCAATCCATTACATCAGGCGTTTGGAAAATTCGATGAATCCCTGAGGATCCTTGAAGAAAAATTTAATAATGACAACGAAGTCTTTCCCGAATGTGTTGACATCGTTCTACCCGAGTACATCTCGGATGGAGATGAAATCGATGAGGTAACCCAGGAGGTCCTCTCGGAAATGGATCCTATCCAGGGTAGAAATGATGAGGAGTTAGACCGTCGAATAGAGAGACTATCGCGGAGATTTCAAAAGGTAACAGAGGATGAACTCCTACGTAGAGTAAGTGTCATCGGTCCCAATGGCTCTCACGCGAGCGAGAGAGACAGCGAGGCGGACGACGAGAGTGAGCTCGTAGAAACTTCCATAGCGGCTTCAACGCTGCTGCAAGATTCTGCTAGGGAGAGAGAGAGACGCCGCTACGGCGTCGCATAGGCTACGCATAGCGTGCATGGGTCCTCTGTCGATTCCCCGCGTCCCCTCACCACCAAGCGGCCGAGCGGGTCAGTGAGAGAAACGGACGGAGAATTGCCAACGTTGCCGATGCCTTGTTCCTCTCATGCCTCTCCAGCACCCTTGCCACGACAGTCAAAGAAGCTGTCGCCTGTGCGAGAACGGGAGGAGGAGGAAGGGAAAGGCCTGCCAAGGAGCGCGCCTTCACCGGAGACCTCTAAGCGAGTCTTATCTCCACGTGCTCAGCCGTTGCTAAGCAACGAAGCCGACGCACGAGCCACAACTAACTTCATGCAGGCAAAAACAACAATGCCTTGGTATAACACATGCCTAGATGTACAGGACGTTCCGATTAAAAAGGTCCAGCACAAGGCACCGGAAAACCCTCCAGCGGAAAAGGCTCTGGCAAAGATAATCGGCGACCGTGAAAATCTTACGTATAAACGCGATAATCACGCCCACTTTATCTCCACCGACGGCGAATTAACCACACCTGTCGGGAAATTTTTATCCGATTTGGGCTTGATTGATTCGTTGTCGATACGAGATAAAAATTTGGTGGTTGGACAGGTTGCATCTACGCAATGTGGACAACACCGAGTTTTCAGTGTGGTGGTAAAATCGCGTTACTATGATGACAAGTAGTAAGGCTATACCAGTTCTAACCCAGGGATCTCAGGGGGGAGCGATGGAGCGGGGAAGGTTCTGCGGGGAAGGATCTGCGGGGAAGATTCTACGGTGTGTGGAGGGGGAAAGCTAGTTTTAACTAATGGGGGAGGGTGAGTGGTCCCTGCAAGGGATCTGTTTGATCTTATGCGACAAGTGTCACTTTTTCTGAGAAAATAAATCCCCCCAAAAAATTCCCATCGGGAAAAAAAAACTCTGGACAAGTACATTGTTGGTCTCTCGTATCCTGATGATATCACAAATATAAAAAAAATTCAAAACCTCATTTCATCCTTTTATATTTTCCTTTATTTTAGAAGAGAAACAACTACAGTCACTACAAAAAATTTAATACCAAAAATGTGTAAAAAAAATTTCATAAAAAAAATCATGAACCTTACTGAGAATAATTTCAAAACAATTGAAAAAAGTCTCAAAAATCAGCAAAAACATTATTTTAAAAAAAATTATAAATCTGTAATTAATTTGTAAAGTGGAAAAAAAATTCAAATAAAACGTGAGAAAATCTTAAATACATCACTCGAAAACATTGCAGACGTAAATAACAAAAAAGTCTGGCTTGAAAACATTTTGAAAGCCGATGACCCATTCTTTTCACCTTATTATGAAGGAGGAATGACTACATGAATTGAAAAAGTTTCCATCCAAGTTATGTACAGCATTAAAATTTATGTGATATCATTTCGAGGACAAGTATTTATTGGTAATTGGGATATTCATTCCTATGGGACGCATCAAGAACTTGGAACAGTTCTAATGAACCAAAAAAGTTACTAACTTACGTGTAGTACTAAAATTTATGATATCAACTCGCGGCCAAGTATTTATTGGTAACGACGAATCGGTTTTCTTATAAGTCGCTACCACCATTAAGTGACGATGACTTTCCCTTCGATGTGATTTTTATGAATGAGCCATTTTACCAAAAAGTCATGGGCAGGAAGATTCCTTATCAAGAGACTCGGTAGAGTCTCGGGACAAGTACATTGACAGCCCTGTCGTCTGCTGGCCCGAGGCTCGCCGAGACTATACTTTCTCGAAACAAAACTTTTCGCGGTGGTGGGGGTAAAATTGGCACATCATTTTGTTCGTTTTCGAAGCTCACGAGTTGTTTGAGGCCTTGAAAATTGAACTAGAGATTCATTAAGAAATTCTTATTCGAATGAGCCCAAAATCAGCTTGATTCGTGCCGTAATTGCTGAGAAAAAACTTTGCACGGGCTTAAGATTATGCAAAAGTTACCAACACATTCAGGATTTTGACGTATCTGTATACGCGTACTGACCGCTACAGACAAACGCTCCGTGTCCTGCATGATCACCAATCCTCGGTGAGAGAATTCTCGTTCCAACCAATGAGCGTTGAGAAAACTCCTCGGCCAATTATGTTGGAGCTACGAACTAGCTTGCGTGATGTACTTTCATCGCGCTGATCGAAGGGATCGACGATGACAGCTAGACAATATGGCTGCGCCCGGGTTGTTGTGCGTGTGTTTTCGCCGCGGTTTCAATTTTACGATAATTGTAAAATTACAGTTATTTGTGTGTTCTCGATGCTTCGTGTGCGTTCGTTCGCAACCAGTGAATCAGTGTGTGAAGTGTGATATCAATTTAAAGTGTGTGAAAATAATTATAAACGTTTTATTATTCGAGTTAATGATTTCGATGTGAAAAGTCGACGGTATGTGAACGAAACTCTTCAGGTTTCCTTTCAGTTAATTAATAATATTAATTCCTTACAACTCTTCACACCGAAGGGCGATCAATATTGCACGCATTTCCGTCGCGTACAAACGAAGTAAAATATAACCTGCAATGTATGTGTGATATATATCGTTCGGTAATATTTTATAAAAGTTTGATCGGAGTTTCAAAAACAGTGCGGGATCTCTGCGAGTTTAAAATTATTTCGAAGCTCAGTGTATGAAATATGTGTTAAGCATTTAATTTATTCGTCTTCAATTCGTCGTTTGAAATTATCGAAATAGAAATGTGTGCTAACCTAATTATACATCTGTCGAAAATATTTTTAAAGTGTTTTGATTACCTATATATAGCTGCGAGAAATGTATAGGTTCGTTAACCTATGATTTTGAATCAGAAATTTCATTTGAAGAACATGGAATTATTGTATACATTTTGATGAATTCAAATAAAAAAAAACGAAATAAATGTGTGCTCATTAATTGTCGTGTCATCATTGTCTGATAATTAAGTTGTCATATTTTTCTACATATGTTCATCAATCCAAATAAACCATCGAAAACTTGGATCAAATAAATGCGTGCTAATTGAGATTATTATGTTATCATTATTTCAATGACTTGCCATATTTTTCTTTATTCAGTTCGGTCGTGCCCTTTAGTCTATTTTTTTCCTCATGGGCATGCAGTCTATCAGTACCAAGTTTCATCAATTGATTGAAAAATATGTGCGCTGCACATTTCTACTTCTTCACTTTCATTGCGGCAACATGAATTGAAAGATTCAAAACAAAAAGTCTTCAGCGATGCTCATTAATAGATGGTATAAAAATGTCTCATTACTTGTGATGTAATGGATACATCCAGAATTTATCCTAGAATCTTAAGTTATTCACTTCCTGCTTCTTTTATTGGACATGAATTCAAAAAGTTATTTTAAAAAGACTAACGATGCTTTTTTTCTAATGGGTATAAAAATTTGTGTCGCTAAGATGCAGCGGTCACCTACAAAGTTTGACAACTTTATAAAGTGACGTGTACGTTGAGTATTTCCATGTGTTGTGTGTGAATGTGGCAATTGAAATATTCATTACAAATAGCCTTCGGTTGATTATTTTTCAATGCAATCAAAATTTTTGTCTGGGAATGGCCATGAAAACATGTAAAATTTCTCAATTTTGTTAGACCCGATGTGCGATATGTTCTTTCATTCCTTTTATTCCTATGTATCATAATAAACTTGAAAAAGTAGTTTCAGGAAGTCGTCGGGTGCTGTTTTTCTGATAGTATCAAAATTTGTGTCATCGGTATACAGCGGTACCTGCAAACTGTGGAACTTCTGCGAAGCGGCATGGGTACCAAGTATTTCCACTCTTCAGCTCCGACTGTGGCATATGAATTGAAAAACTTGTTACAAAAGTCTTCAGCGGCTGGTTTCTGAATAGCTACGATCGCAATTGCTGTCTTTGAAACCCCATCGATGCATGGAGAAGTTTTGAATTCTGTCAGACTTAAAGTTCGCTGTGCTTATTTTGCTTTCTCTCTTTAGTTCTAGCATTATGAATTTCAAAAGACGTTTCAAATAGATTTCCGCTGCTTTTATTCCATTATTAGTAAAATCCATTTACTCGTATTTCAACTTATCAGATTTGATTGTGGTAATAAGAGATTGAAAGATTATTATGAAAAGTCATCGGAGGCACATTTTTGAATAGAATGAAAATTTCGGGCTTTAGAACGCAATCAATATATCCAAAAATTTTCAAGTTTTTTGGACCAAAGTACGTTCGGTTTTTTCACTTTCCTGCTCAAGTTTTGGCAAAATGAATCAAAAAAAGTTTGTTTCATTCAGAAAATCTGCAGGTTCTATTTGTTTGATAGTTTCGAAATATCTATTATTGAAATGCAGTGGATGCCTAGAAAATTTATAAATTTTGTGAAGCGAGATGTGTGCTGAGTATTTTCGAAATTGGGCCCGTATTTACGATAATAAATTGAAACATTTTTATTCAATGAGATACCTTCTGTAGTCTTTGTTTGTCCGAAAGCATTGAAACTTGCGTGAAGCTAATGCAACGGACAAGACTATCTTCATTATATTCTCTTAATAACTTATTCCAATGTCTTGGACAGGATCTTAGTTTTAATTTTTCTGCTTCGTTCAAAATATTGTTTCGAAACACTCGTAACGTACTGTTTGAACTTTCTTGAATTCCACGAAAATAACTATCAATTCTTATTCTCATGGTATTGACTTTTTCAATATTATATATTATATAAAAAATGCCTAGCTTTTTTCACAATATAATCTATGTGCTTTCTCTAAAATTATGTAGAACGGATTTTTTGATTTTCCAATCATTGAAAGAGCGACATTTCAGAATAGTCTTTCTTTTATCTATTGCATGAAAATATGAAAAAAATCTCTGGTCAACTTGCACCGGAATTTAATTTGGTCAATTGTAAATTAACTAGAGACTACTAAACGATTTGATTGCCGTACTGATAACCACTTGACATATTATTAACTAGAATATGAGGAAATTCCAGTTATCTGGCCAAGTTAACAAACATGCGTGCAAGTAGGTAGGTAATATCGGTCTCTCGATCATGGCTTTTGCCTTTTTTCGTAATGATTGTCTGTCGATAGTTTGTGAATGTTAGATCAATTAAAACATTTGTCATTACTTTTTAGCAAACAAACGAAACAAAAGATGGCGTTGAGTTAGCCGCAACTTTTTAAATATTAGTTCAATTTGATTTTTGCAAACGCCAATCGATTGGCAATCATTCGTTTGAAACAAACAATATTGTTAGAACGTTTGTTTGATCATTATTTTTCCAAAAAAATCAATAGTCTCCACGTTTGATTTTCCCAGCGCGGAGCAATAGGTGGATTTATCGAAAAAACACCCCTCGGGTTTGGTTACATGTAGTATTTGAATAGTATATATACGATTATATGGCGGGCCGGAGGATATGAGGGGAAAGAAACCCCCTGTATTTGATTAGTATATACTAAACGGTATGTAACCAAACCCGAGGGGGTTTTTCTTAATTTAAAGAAAATTATCGAACAAATGTTTCGAGTGATCAAACATTTACAAGCTATCGTCAAAAATCATAATAAATTTAAAGAAAGGCAAAAGTCAAGATGGAGAGGTCAATTTTATATAGCACTCCCAGCACTTCTAGAAATAATGATCTGATTATCAGTAATGTTCCCAGGATCAACTAAAGCTAGATCGAGTATCATTCATCAATGTGATTATAATAAGAAAAAATATATTTTCGAGGAAATTACCATCGGTCGATAACAAGTGGTCAGTACATGATGGGACGCGGCAGGATTTCCCCGTTTTCACGCTATCATGTATTTCCTCTTGTATTTGGTTAATTGGTTTTTCGTTTACTGCACTTTACTTTAACTTTACAACGTCATTTTTTACTTTCATGTGATGTTTCTTTTTACTTCACTTTTGCTATACTTTACGAAATACTTGATTTTACGTTCCACGTTGAGTTTGTTTAATAATGTTGTAAAAAAAACCATTGCCAAAATGACTTTTATCGTGATAACGATGATACATTATTATAGGCTCAGTAACAAATACGTTTCTATGTAATCAGTTCCTCAAAAAAGACAATCTTATTCTTGAGCTTTGAAATGCGATCTTCTGCCAATCCCGTCAAATCCGAAATCCTCAAATTGTTACTTTTAATTTCACGAGAAATTGAGTCTTTAAAAATCTGTGTATCTGTGATCGTACGATGTGACCTCGTTTTATGTCTTACGCCGAAAAGTTAAAAAATTTCCCGTTCAATCGACCAATCAGAGCGTTTTTATCGCTTGCCTTGGAGTTAACATATGTTTAATCAGTATGGTAGCAAAATTAATTACCTAACAAGCAACGCAAAGCGATTTCCTATAGAATAACGGTCGGTGGAATAAAATTAGTTGAAGAAAAAACATTCGACCTACTGGGTTTATTCCATCAGCTGACTGAACATTGAATTTTTTCAAATGTTATTGAATGATTAATTAGATGATGGTAAAACTTATTACCAACCAAGCACCACCAAGCGATTTTCTATTGAATAACGGTCAGCGAAATAAAATTAGTTGAAAAAAAATATTTGGCTGACTGGGTTTATTCTATCAGCTGACTGAATGTTGAATTTGAAAAAAAAAAATATTTCATGACTAGTGATAACAAAAGTTGTAACTTGTCGATTTATAACCACCAAGCAACTCTACATTGATAAAACATGTCATCGAAGTCATGTTACATAAAATTAACTTTGGCTGGTTAACTTTATGATAGAGCTATTAATTAATCATTTATTAATAATGACAAATTACTAATCATTTTAATAACGCTACCATTAACCACCACATGACAACCTAGCGAGCCTATTTGATAAAAAGTCAAGAATCCAAAGTTGCCTGGTCAATTTTACGGAATTCTGATTACTTTTAAGAAAATTTTGAGAAAAGAAGCTTGAAATAAATGTATCGGGCCGGCGCACCACGTGCTTCGATTTTTCATAAAGATAACACGAAAAAAAAACTATGTTATTATTAGATGTTGTTTCGAATCGTCCGAAAAAAAAATATTTTCACAGATATGCCGCGTATTTTTGTAGAAAATAAAATTCCCCACAAAAAAAGTTCGAAAATTATCTTTTGGCATAATATGAATAAAAGTGCCAGTGGAGCTCGGAAAAAAAAGATTTTTCGATACATCCTAATTTTTAAACGGTTATAACTAATAAACGGTTGATCTGAACTATTTCGCTCCAGAAACTTTTTTCTTGTAGGGATTGTTATTATCTACAAAAATACATCAGCGGAACATCTGTGAATGAAAATTTCTTTTCGCGCGATGTAAACCAATATCTAACGGAGTTTTTTTTTTCAAGTGTCATTCTTATGGAAAATCGAAGCACGCAGTGCGCCGGCGCGAAAAATTTATTTCAAGTTTTCCTTTTGGCTAACTACATCTTTTGGCATAATATGGAAAAATTTGTTTGTGGAATTCGAAAAAAAATAGATTTTTTTGATACATCTTAGGAATCTAAAAAAACATTTCAAAGTTAGGTTATCTAGACGATAACCTACGTATAATTGGTCCCTTACAAGAATTAATAGTCAAAAAATGAATGAAAAAGGTCGCCATCTAAGTTACATGCAGTATGAAAAATTTATGATATCAATACTAGCCCAAGTATTTGTTGGTAATTCAGAAAATTTATTTCTACGGAACAAAACAGGAATTAAAAGATTAAAAACTTAGCCGTATCAAGATGAGCAAAAAACCTCTTATGATTGCTGTCTTAGGAGAATTATATTTCTGAAAAATTAATAAAAAGGTTACCATCCCAGTTGCGTGCAGCTGTAACAATTATGATATCAATACGAGGACAAGTATTTATTGGTGATTGAGAAGATATCAACATCGACGTATACTAAAAATATTTAACAAAATTATTAACTTTTAATATTAAAATTGCAATTCAAATGGAAATCAAATTAAAGGTGAAGTCATGCGTTACTTTTAAGCAGCAGAAACTTGTAAGAAAATCTATTCTTCTCCGAATTTCAGAATACCCTGGTATCATACACGACATTCGACGTCGATTCAATCGGAATTAATTATGTTTTAATACGTTTCAGGAGTATTTGTCTGGCTCATCTCTTTTTGTTCGAATCGCTAATTCAATTAAAAATCTAGGGTCTCTGTCAAAACTCAAATATCACAAGTATGTACATTGAGCAAATTGAAAAGTAAAAGTTACCGTTACCATATAGAAACAGTGGATGACCTTGAATGGTTGCGAAATTCTATAGAGCATAGTGTACATTTATATAAAACGAAATAGATTTCCTTGTAATAGAGATGGGATTGTATTTTTATTTCATCCAAATATAAAGTGGGCAAGGTAAAATTTACCGAACATTCAAGGTCGTCTCTAGTTTCTATTACGGTAATGGTAATTTTTACCTTTTAATCCCCTCTTTGTACGTTTTCATTGTTGATGACGGCTTCAATTGCCCTTTTCTCAACATTATCTTCATCGCTAGCCCTGAAGGACTCGACATAAAATGAACCAACCAAGATGGCTTTGTATGAAGCTTGGATGATGTGAAAACTTTGGATTCAACTTTAATGCTCTATCCATGGCGTACATTGATCTTTTAAACATTTACCAGTGGTAATTTGAATATTTTACTAATAAATAGTAGCTTTCGATGGTGTGATATATTTTATTACTGACAATACAAGTTTTTAATATAGAATGTTAACGTTAGACATGTTTGTACTATCAGCATAGAATTTTTTTAAATGTACTAACAAAGTATCTTATAGAAATTCAAACCAAAATCCTTTTGCTATATAAACAAGATTGAGGAAGTTTTGAGAAAAAAGACGTGATATAAAACCCAAAAGTTCCCCTAGGGAAAAAAGGTCAGGACAAGTACATTGACGGTTGCTTCTTTCCTGATGATATCGAAACAAGTGTGGAAAAAAAAATTTCCATAAAATAAGGATTGTAAAAAAAAATTCCATAAAAAAAAATCATAAACCTTGCTGAAAGTTATTTCACCACAATTGAAAAAAAAATTTAAAAAATAGTAGAAAACGTATTTAAAATAAAAAAAATAAATCTGTAATTATTTTGTAAAGTAGAAAAAAATTGAAATAGAACGTGAAAAAATGTTGAATAAACCACTCGAAATCATTGCGAACAAAAATAACCGAAAAATGTCGCTAGGATACATTTTTAAAACCGATGACCCATTTTTCTCATCTTATTCTAAAGGAGGATCGACTAAATGAGTTTAAAAAGTTTCCATCGAAGTTACGTGCAGCATTAAAATTTATAATATCATTCCGAGGACAAGTATTTATTATGGTGATTCGGAATATTCATTTCTACGGGACGCATCAGAAACTTGAAAAAGTGGAAAAGAATCAAAAAAGTTATCATCTAATTGTAAGTTACGTGCAGCACTAAAAATTATGATATCAATTCGAGGACAAGTATTTTATTTTATCAGTAATTCGCAATTTTGCCATTATAAAACTATGTTTCCATAAGGGTTGAGAATACGTCCAGCTCAGGACGTCTGATCGAAATTACTAAAAATGAACAACCATAAAAAATCCCAAAATCTTGCTTTCCGACAACTAGAACCATACCAACCCATTTTTTAAAAACATATTTCGGTCCAAGGAACAGTGAAGTCATGAGTTACTTTGTGACAGCAGAAACGTATAAGGAATCTTTCTGCCCATGACTTTTCGGTAAAATGGCTGATTCAAAAAAATCACATCGAAGGGGAAGTCATTTGTTACTTTATGGTGGTAGAGACTTATAAGAAAATCGATTCGTCTCTTACTTTAAGGATCCCCTGATATTATTCACAACATTTGACGTCAATTGGATCGGTACAAATTATGTTTAAATACGTGTTAAAAGTACTTGTCCGGCCCATCACTTTTTATTCAAATTGCTTATTCAAATAAAAATCAAAGAAGAAGTTGAAATTATTGAACAGTAAACCAGCCGCTACCACGTCTCTTAATATAAGAAAAAAAATTTTCTTTGAATTCCAGGAAACGCGCATGTCATACTCAACGTTTAATGATTTTAATCGGATCAAATTGTGTCCGCGAATGAACTCGAAAATTTCTTGAAATGCGACGTATTTTCAGTTTAATGTTCTCAGCAATAATATAGATTGTTTCTTATGTCGAATAAAATTTTCCCGCTAGAAGAATCGAAGAGTAAAAAATGCCGTCATTGCAATATAATCTAAAGGGCTACTGAATAAAATTGTGTACGTGAATAAACTCGATAACTTCCTCATATGCGACTTATTATCAGTTTAATGTTCTCAGCAATATAGTACAGGTTGGTTCTTATACCGAATAGAATTTATCCGCTGAAAGAAATTAGAAGTAAAAAATGCCTCCATTGCAATATAATTTGAGGGGTTATCCTAGATAGTTCGAAATTTTCATTGTCCTAAAAGTATTTTTTGATGGACGACCAATAATATCCCTTAAATATTACAGAAAAGTTCCATTACATTTTTTTTACAATTGATACAATTAAGTTATACCTGGAGGTATTTTTCTCAACTTCCTGATTTAAAGCAATTTGAATTGCTTCAATTTTTTCAACTTTGATGAGCAATTTGAATAAAAAGTGATGGGCCGGACAAGTACTTTTAACACGTATTTAAACATAATTTGTACCGATCCAATTGACGTCAAATGTTGTGAATAATATCAGGGGATCCTTAAAGTAAGAGACGAATCGATTTTCTTATAAGTCTCTACCACCATAAAGTAACAAATGACTTCCCCTTCGATGTGATTTTTTTGAATCAGCCATTTTACCGAAAAGTCATAGGCAGAAAGATTCCTTATACGTTTCTGCTGTCACAAAGTAACTCATGACTTCACTGTTCCTTGGACCGAAATATGTTTTTAAAAAATGGGTTGGTATGGTTCTAGTTGTCGGAAAGCAAGATTTTGGGATTTTTTATGGTTGTTCATTTTTAGTAATTTCGATCAGACGTCCTGAGCTGGACGTATTCTCAACCCTTATGGAAACATAGTTTTATAATGGCAAAATTGCGAATTACTGATAAAATAAAATACTTGTCCTCGAATTGATATCATAATTTTTAGTGCTGCACGTAACTTACAATTAGATGATAACTTTTTTGATTCTTTTCCACTTTTTCAAGTTTCTGATGCGTCCCGTAGAAATGAATATTCCGAATCACCATAATAAATACTTGTCCTCGGAATGATATCATAAATTTTAATGCTGCACGTAACTTCGATGGAAACTTTTTAAACTCATTTAGTCGATCCTCCTTTAGAATAAGATGAGAAAAATGGGTCATCGGTTTTAAAAATGTATCCTAGCGACATTTTTCGGTTATTTTTGTTCGCAATGATTTCGAGTGGTTTATTCAACATTTTTTCACGTTCTATTTCAATTTTTTTCTACTTTACAAAATAATTACAGATTTATTTTTTTTATTTTAAATACGTTTTCTACTATTTTTTAAATTTTTTTTCCAATTGTGGTGAAATATCTTTCAGCAAGGTTTATGATTTTTTTTTATGGAATTTTTTTTTACAATCCTTATTTTATGGAAATTTTTTTTTCCACACTTGTTTCGATATCATCAGGAAAGAAGCAACCGTCAATGTACTTGTCCTGACCTTTTTTTCCCTAGGGGAACTTTTGGGTTTTTATACGTTTCTGCTGTCAAAAAGTAACTCATGACTTCACTGTTCCTTGGGCCAGAATATGTTTTAAAAAAAAGGAGTGGTATCGTTCTAATTGTCGGAAAGCAAGATTTTGGGGTTTTTCATGGTTGTTGATTTTTTAGTAATTTCGATAAAACGTTCTGAGCCAGACGAGTATTCTCAACCCTTATAAAAACATAAGTTCATAATGTTAAAATTGCGATATATCAGTTGTGACGTGACTTTTTCGCCCCGCCACCCACACGAATTTGTGTCGACCAGTGGCCCGATATACGGCCCATTCGACGCCGCTCATCGTTTCGTCGGGCTTACTCGGAGGAAGACGCCAATACCGCCGTACCGATTATTAATTAGAATTAAGTTATTTTATAGCGTTTCTCGTTCCCGGCCAGCTACCTAATATTACCTATAAGTCGAGAGACCTACCTTTGAAATACCTTGGCAGTGCCGTACCTTCACCGATCACACTCGAAACGATTAGTTTTCGAGTAATAGTATCAATTACCTACTTTATCTTAGCCAAGTTACCTGAGAGTTTGAACGATTACCTATCCGCCTTTCTCGGGAGACGTTCGCACGCCCTACCTAAAATTGGCGATTCAACCGATGGAGTTTTTCGCTCGCATTACGGGGATTGGGCTCCGAACAACCGAGCTCAATCCGGTGGACGAACGAAGGTTCACGTCGGAAAAGGGCCTATTTGAACGCCACCCGTGACCTTCTCACCGTTACAGCCGAGAGCTGCCCGTACACCGTCGTCCGCTCGGGTGCTACAGTCCGTTCGCAACGGCGCCTCGTTCAGTGGGGCTCGGGATATTTTCCGAGAGCCAGGGTGCTGAAATTTGTCTAGCGATTAACTGTGGGCCCACCGTGTTTCGAGGGACGCTTAGAATCATGAGGGAGGCCTCCCTCTTGCTCTACGGAGACGTCGGCCGAGTCCCCAAGAGGAAAAGCATCTGAGTGGCGACCATCAACCGTGTGCGGGTGGGAGACTTGGTCGGTGGAGTCGCCAGTATCAACGGCAAAAGCCGATTTTTCATGCGAGAGAATAATTATTCTCGAGCGTGAAATATTTTCATAAAGCCCGCGGGAAGCGCGGTGTAGCGAGCGACTTAAGTAGTTCGCACTCAGGGCGTGAGAGCGCAGCCTTGCGGGGGGTCGGAAGTGGTGGGGAGAGCGCCGAAAATCGGACTCGTCCGCCGAGAGAGAGGCCTCATTAGTCTTGTTCCGAGTGCTGCCCAGGGCGAACGTGATCGAGTTGGCTGTCTTTTGGAGGGGGGCACGGAGGATTCTCTCGGTAAGCTCGTTCCTCACCATTCTCTTCGCAGTCATCCCTTTGTACGGTCTCTTTTAGTATTTTGCTTTAATTACCTTTTCCTCTTAATGAAGGGGGTTTCGAGTTTTGTTTGGTCGTTCGGTGTGAGTGGTTATGGAAGGGGGCCGTCGGTACGACGGTCGACTCTTTCTCCCGCTCGATAGATTATTCTTGTAGAAAGATCGTACAGAGGGGTGATTGATTACTTAATTGGCCTGCCTATAATCTTTAGTTTCATAAATTTCCTGCATTTTTCTCCGCGGACTTACGTATCGCGAATTTGGCGTATATTGCGTTTCGAGTGTGCCGGTCAAGGTCTTACACGCGCCGACTACCGAGCGGCCGTGTTGTCTCTCGTTCTCTCTCGCGCTCATACGGTATGCTGGCCGGCGCGGCGGCGCTCGTCGACCAGTACCTTTGTATTTTGGACGCGTGGTCGTACGAGGAGCCGCGGGCCGTAAAAGTTTGTATTGTTAGAAATTTAACCATTACCTTAATATTATTTGGGGCGATCGCTATTACCTCGTTACATAATTACCTTTTCGTTTCGGGTGGCGCGTACCTTTAGTATCATTTCCTTTTCATGTCTATTTGCGTGCTATTACCTATCTTCGATGACTCGTACCTAATGTGGAGTCGTCGCGGGCTTGCACGAGGGACGGTATTGCACCGGCAAGTACCTATTATCGTTGCCGGTTTACCTCACAGTCCCAGGCGCCTAGGCGTACCGTGGTGACAACTTTACCGCTCTGCTCGTGTAGGCCCCGTCTCTATCGCCGAATTTTATTCTCTTGTGTTGGCGCACCCCGTTATTAAAATTATTAATTTTCTTTTGTTACGTAACTCTCGGTTATTGGCCTCGTGGCGTACCTCCGATTTATTAGTTATCTATTTGTACCGTTAGGAATATGGCTTTGAATAAAAGTTAATTTATTATCACTTTCAAGTATCTAAACCGACTCGGCTACATTTTTTTTTGTTTGTTCGTGAATGTTACTTCGGGCCTATCCAGAACCCTCCCCTCTACCTTTAGTATCTCAGTTCGAGCTGAGTAGTCGGACCGTCCTCGGTCACCAGGGTACCCCGGAGGCCTCGTGTAAAGCGGGGTGGACGAAAGTAAGTCGGTTGTACCGGCGGCACGTTCGTGCCTGGCGCCCTGTCCACCCACGTTCCTATGCCGGAACACGAGGAGTTGGGGTCGGGTGAGCCGGGAAGGGACGAGGTGTACCTCGGGCAAATAAAATCTCGTTACAAATGGCGCCCAACGTGGGGCCCGAAAGAGTAACAATTATTACAAGAAAAGTTAAGATCCCTTTGATTTTTCATTATCGTATAGAATTAATTTTTTTGGATTTCGTTTGACGAAACGTTTTTGTAACGAACGATTGAGCGTGTGAGATAGGGAGACAAAGACACGGCACACGACTCGGTATTCCGAGAAAATAATTTTTTTTGTGTATTTATTATGGTCTTCGAGGAAGTTGGCAACAACCTTTGTTCGCTCCTCAGCTCGAGTTGTTTACCGCTTCGCATATTTACTTGGCACTATGCCCAAAAATTTCTTTGTTAGGATTAAGTTCGTACCCGAGGCCAACGGCTCGGATACGAGGAATTATTTGTTATTAAGTATAATATGATATGTAACTGTCAATGCTCGTGTACTACGGTAGGGGCCGTACGTTAAACGATCCCCCCGTGGCAACTTTTTTTTTGCCTTCGTATTCTCGCACCGCCTGTCTTACTGCTCGCTTATAAAACCTTGTTTTCTTACACCTTGCCTCGAATACATCAAGTGTTACCTATACCAGTACTCCTAACTCATCGTTATGATTGGCAAGAAAAACTGTGCGCGGTCGGGGATGTAAACAACGCGAATCCTGTACGCAGTTCGCGGAACGGGCACGCGGAGCTTCGGTTAATCCCCTGACGTAAACAATTTCTTGCGGCTATCGCGGACCAGCTCGGCCTTTGTACGGGCCAGCTACCGCGAAAACAACGGATTAACGCGGTGAACAGATCGGATTACCGATACAGAATAGCTACTACGAAAACAACGGAATAACGCGGCAAAAACAACGGATTATCCTTCTCGTAAGACGCGGATTAACTACGTGAACGAGGGGGATTAACGTGTTGATTCCCCGCGCCCATGCGCCAACGATATTTTTTTTCTTTTCTTTCCCCCCTTCTCTGCGGACGCCTCGTGAGTGCCCCAAAAATTAGTCGGTGGGTCAGACAGTCTTGACGAATACGCGTAGTAAAACGGACAAAACTCCCGAAACCTACCCCGACTTCGAACATAACCGCGAGTTACCCGAATAATTCAGTTCGCCAATTTATCGCGAAATCTTACCTCGATTAATTTCGCGAATTAACTTATTTCCTTATCGCGAATAATTCATTTCGTTAATTTCTCGCGAAATATTACCTCGATTAATTTCGCGAATTAACTTATTTCCTTATCGCGAATAATTCACTTCGTCAATTTCTCGCGAAATATTACTTCGATTAATTTCGCGAATTAATTTATTTCCTTATCGCGAATAATTCACTTCGTCAATTTCTCGCGAAATATTACCTCGATTAGTTTCGCGAATTAAAATATTTCCTTTATCGCAGATTATTGACTTCGTGAATTTATCGCGAAATATTACCTTCATTAGTTTCGCGAATTAACGTACTTCCTTATCGCGAGTAATTCATTTCGTTAATTTCTCGCGAAATATTACCTCGATTAATTTCGCGAATTAATTTATTTCCTTATCGCGAATAATTCACTTCGTCAATTTCTCGCGAAATATTACCTCGATTAGTTTCGCGAATTAAAATATTTCCTTTATCGCAGATTATTGACTTCGTGAATTTATCGCGAAATATTACCTTCATTAATTTCGCGAATTAACGTACTTCCTTATCGCGAGTAATTCATTTCGTCAATTTCTCGCGAAATATTACCTTCATTAATTTCGCGAATTAATTATTTCCTTATCACGAATACTTCACTTCGTCAATTTATCGCGAAATATTACCTACGTTAATTCGACGAATTATTCCGGACCTTCCCTAAATTTCATTCACCGTTTGAGTCCACCATGCCGGAAGGTGAGCCGCATAGTCCGCCGGATTTCGGTCGCGGATCATATGACGCCTCTTCCCCGCCGTTATCCGTCGCGGCAGGCGGGATCGGCGATACCTTTGAGACCGAACCCCCTTCCTCCACGACCGTACCACTACCCCTCGGAGGGGTGGACGATTCGGGAATGGGGTCGTTGATGCCTCCCGACGAGGGTATGGGGCCCTCTTACGTATGGGCTGGTGGAAATACCAAAACCACCCCCAGTTATCACGGTCCGCAACCATCCACTTTAACCGCCACATGGAAACCACCACTACGGCGGTGTACCGACCCTCCGAGAAATCCAGAGGTCTGGACGTACCCTCCTAACCAGAGTATGGACCCTGGGGCGGTGTTCGTGGGTAACCAACCGTGGGTTGGCCTCCCGGCCAATCCTCAGGGGTTCTCTACAGGGGCCCGACCACGCACCACCGTGCCTTGGAACGCTTCCGAGAGGGAAGACGGGAACCAGCCGAGGAATTTAACAGCAGGTAAGTCAGATCCATCCCATAGGGGGGCCAGGCCCCCACGCCCAACTCCCGTTAGCAACGGAGATCCGAGGTTCGCGCCCGATAATTCTCTACAACACCACCCCGAACTCCCTACCCACCGCGCTCAGGCTTCCGCCTCTTCCGTATTGCATCTCATGAGGAAGTGGAACATTTCCTTCTCCGGTAAAAAGGGAGAGGACGTTGATACTTTCCTCACACGAATCGATGAGGGACGGGCGTTAGTTGCCGTGTCGGAAGCCGACCTGATCCGTTGCATTCCGTTCTTCCTCACGGGAGTCGCGTTACAATGGTTTCGAAACGATAGCGACCGTTGGACGACGTGGAGACACTTCGCGTCGGCTTGTCGTTTGCGTTTCGGGGATCCCGATTATCAATATGCCCTACGCGAAGAAATTATGCGAAGAACTCAGGGCCTAGATGAGCCCGTTGCAGATTACTTAACGTGTCTCCGTGGACTATTCGGCCGACTTAACCCTCCCTGGGTTGAAGCGGAGCAGATTCAATATGCGCACCGCAATCTAATTCCACGAATGCATATTGCCATCCATAGAGATGATCTCTTTGACTTCGACTCGTTCGAACACATTGCCGTACGTCTCGAGAAAAGTTTCCAGTCGTCCCGTACGTACAGGGCACCCCCATCACCAGGGCAATCCCTGTGTCCGGAATTGGCGTACCGCGGGACTAAACCCACCTTCACGCCCCCGGCACGTAAAGCATTCGCGGCCGTTGAAACCTGGCCGGAAGTTGAGGGGGAAGAAATCGAAACAACCACAGGGACCGACCAACCAGGCGATCCCCACGAACCCGAGCCGACCCCTGTAGCGGACACGGTGAACGCCATCCGACAACCGGTTAAACCGCGACCAAAACGCCGGAATAATCCTAAGACCGCACCGTCAAGCGGAGCCTCGCCCAAGTTGAACGCCAAGACGGAGCCATTGAACTCTCTCAACCCGTTCCGTGAAACGGGACAGGCCCCTGACGCGAATGCGACGGGCGAACCTGCACCGGCGACCCCGTCTGGACCATCCACGTGTTGGAACTGCGGCCAATCGGGTCATCGTTTCAACGCATGTAAGGAGCCGCGCAGTATCTTTTGTTATCGATGCGGTCGTCGTGGACTAAAGGTCACGGAGTGTTCGTGCTCGGGAAACCACTAGTGGCGGGCCCTACCACGGTACTTAGGGTGCCCGCCGATGACTCTGCTAACCGGCCGATTACCTCTACGCAACCCGACCAATCATTATGCTGCGGTACGATCCAAACTAAGGAGAGCCCAACCGCGATCTTTATTACCTTCACGATTCAAGGCCACCCGATCCGGGCCTTGTTCGACTCTGGCTCTAGCCGTACCTTCCTAGGGCCTCTTGCTATCAGGTGGATAGATGACCTAGGGATACCAAGAGAACCCTGCCGCCCGCGCGGAGTGGAAATGGCGGGTGGTCAACGGGCAACAGCTAAGGAAGTGGTCAACCCCATTGTGTGTCTAAACGGCAGTACCTTTCGCTTAACAGCTTACCTTCTACCTGTGCTCGTCCTACCTTGCATTTTGGGGTTGGACTTCATGCGTACGGCTCACCTAGTGGTCGATTTTTCTAGCGGAAAATGGTTCAGCTGGTTCGAACCGAAACGCATATTTTCTTTTGAAGAACAGCGGGGCCCCACCTCGGTGCAGCAATTGTGCTGCGGGTTACGGGATTTGACCACGGATGAGGCCGAGTTACTAAAAGAATTAGTCCGCAAAGAGATACCACCCGCACCGGAAAAGCCAGGCTGTACGTCTTTAACAGAACACCACATCGACGTAGGGGGCCATGCTGCCATAAAACAGCGATATTACGCGGTCTCCCCGGCTATCGAAAAGGCCATCCACGAGGCAGTGAGGCAGATGCTCGCCGACGAAATTATAGAATCCTCCTCTAGCGATTGGTCAAGCCCCATCGTGATGGTTAAGAAACCGAACGGGAAGCTGCGATTCTGCCTGGACTTTCGCAAGGTCAACGAGGTAACCAAGAAAGATGCCTATCCGATACCACTCATGAACAGCATACTGGACCGTCTGCGGCAAGCCAACTATATAACAACCCTAGACCTCAGTCAGGCGTATTTCCAAATCCCGCTAGCAGTGGAGAGCCGCGAAATCACCGCCTTTACCGTCCCATGGATGGGCTTATATCACTTCCGACGCATGCCTTTCGGCCTAACGAACGCTCCGGCTACCTTCCAACGCCTCTTAGATCGGCTAATTGGACCAGAGATGCAACCGCACGTTTATGTTTACCTCGACGACATTATCATCGTCACGCCGACCTTCGAGGATCATTTGGTCTGGCTGAAACGTGTGCTCACTAAAATCCGTGATGCCGGGCTGACCATCAACCCGGACAAAAGCGAGTTTTGCCGTGCCGAGGTGAAATACTTGGGTTTCCTGGTGAACCGCGAGGGTTTGCAAATAGATCCCGAAAAGGTCTCACCGGTCGTAAATTACCCAGCGCCCCGCAATATTAAACAACTCAGGCGTTTCCTCGGGATGGCGTCGTGGTATCGTCGCTTCATCCCCGCGTTCGCCACATTAGCAAGCCCACTGACTTCCCTGTTGAAGAAAAGTGCCGCCTGGGAATGGAGCCTACCGCAGCGTAAGGCGTTTGACAGGATCCGTAACTGCTTGACTACCTCACCCACCTTAAGTTGTCCTGACTTCGAACTACCGTTCGTGTTACAAACGGACGCAAGTAGCGTGGGCCTAGGTGCAGTCCTCACCCAAACCATCGATGAAACCGAACACGTGATCGCCTATGCCAGCCGCGCTCTTAATGCCGCAGAGAAAAACTATACCACCACGGAACAAGAATGCCTCGCCGTAATTTGGGCGGTACGCAAGTTCCGGTGTTACCTGGAAGGATACCATTTTACCGTAATCACCGACCACTCCAGCCTCCGCTGGTTACACAACTTGAAAAACCCTTCAGGCAGGTTGGGTCGCTGGGCACTGGAAATGCAAGAGTACACCTACGAAATAATCCACCGGAAGGGCGCTTTACACCATGTACCTGATGCCTTGTCTCGCATCCCCGAAGATAACTGTGCCGTACTAGTTCCACCGACGAGGAGTCAAGACCGTTGGTACAACAACAAGCTTCGTTCAACGCGACGTAATCCTGGTCAGTACCCGGATTGGCGAGTGGAAGACGGCCAACTCTATCATCACCGCCCTCCTCGCTTTCCTGCGTTAGAAATCGGAGACTTGGAGGCATGGAAATTGGTGTTACCTCTGGAACTCAGACAACAAGCCTTATTCACCTGCCACGACGTACCTCAAGCGGGTCACCTAGGGATCGAGAAAACTTTCCATCGGTTGAGCCTGCGTTATTATTGGCCAAATATGTTCCGAGACGTCACCAAATATATTCGCAAGTGTGGCGTGTGCCAGCGTTGCAAAGTAGAGCAAGCCTTGCCAGTAGGTCTCATGGGCAAACGCGTGCTCGAGCAACCGTGGGATACCGTTGCCGCTGACATCATGGGACCCTTACCTACCAGCAAAAGCGGGTTTACCTACGTCCTGGTCATGCAGGACCTATTCACCAAATGGATCGAGTGCGTGCCCCTACGCAAAGCCACCGGTAAGAAAATAGCGGAAGCACTCGAGGACTTGATCGCGTGCCGATGGGGTTCCCCCAGAGTACTCCTTACCGATAATGGCACGGAATTCCTGAACCGCGATATACGCGCCGTTACAGAGCGACTAGGTATCTTACATCACACCGTCCCTCCGTATCACCCGCAATCGAACCCCGTGGAACGGGTCAACCGCGTCGTTAAAACCATGATTGTTTCTTACCTGGGCCCTGATCATCGCGAATGGGACGTTCACCTACCAGAACTACGCTTTGCATACAATACCGCGTATCATAGCTCCACCCAATCGAGCCCGGCGTACCTCAATTTCGGTCGTGAACCCCTACCTACCCAGCGTGTATTACCTACCGAGGCACAAGAAGTAGTTCCTACCGCCCCTCAGGCGTGGAAAGACCGAATGCAGCAAATGGATACCCTACAAGGACTCACCCGAATAGCCATCGACGAGGCCCAACAACGCCAAGCGATCTATTACAACCGTAAGCACCGCGACCGCGATTACCACATCGGCGACCTAGTATTGAAAAGACAGCATGTTCTTTCATCCACCACCCAACACGTGGCGGCAAAATTAGCCACCAAGTTCCATGGACCTTTCGTGGTTCGGAGGAAATTCTCGCCGGTAGTACTTGAGGTGTCTAATCTCGAAGGGACGTGGTCGGGTAAAGTCCACGTACAAGACCTGAAGCCTCATCAGGCATGAACCACAGGAATCTTGCCAACCAGCACGAAGAGTACTCCCACCAATGACTACCCCATCTTTTCCTTTCAGCTCACCGTCGCCGAGTATTTTGGTCTACCCGTATGTGTTACTAATCAGCTTGTTTGATTTTGCTTGCATCCACAGGAATTTTGTTTGTTTGTTCCTGCCGTGTGTGTTACCTACTACCTGCCAAGCCATAATACCTACTCAGCTGCCTTGCTCGTATCATCGCAAACACTGCTTACCTTAGGGCCACGAAGGAAACGGTATAACGCTTAACTGCTTATTCACCCTATTACCTAATCCCTCCCGGTCACCCGGTGTTCCCACCGGTAAACCATTCCACAGCATGACTACCTACCCGTACCTGTACTTTGCTGCGATCTGCTTGAAGCTTTACGCCACCACTGTTTGTGCCTTTGTTGTGCTTAGCCATCCACCCCTAGCCACATCCACCACCTTCACAGTTGACACCAGAGGTCGACCATGAATACTCGCAGCCGAACGGCGAGTCGCGAGAGCGCACCACCTCCCGAGGGGGCCCAGGCCGCAACACCGCTAAACGCGGGATCGACAACGGAGAGTGGGCGTAGCGACGACGAAGTACCGTCCGATCCACCGATCCTTTTGGTAACACTCGACAGCGAGGAAGAGGAGGAGCTCCTGCGTAGTCCGGAGGGGTCAAGTGCGAACTCCCCCCCGCGAAGGAACTGGTCACCACCGCGGAGTCCTTCCCCGCCACGCAGTCCATCAACACCTCGTGGGAGACGTCAAGCCCGCTCTACTCGACGTAGTCCCACTACCTCTCGTAGCCGATCACCCCGCTCGCGTAGTTCCTCTCCGTTAATCATCTTGGGAGAACTCCGCGACGCCTTAAGATTCGACATAGGAATGAATATTCCGAATTACCAATAAATACTTGGCCTCGAAATGATATCACATAAATTTTAATGCTGTACATAACTTGGATGGAAACTTTTTCAATTCATTTAGTCATTCCTCCTTCATAATAAGGTGAAAAGAATGGGTCATCGGCTTTCAAAATGTTTTCAAGCCAGACTTTTTTGTTATTTACGTCTGCAATGTTTTCGAGTGATGTATTTAAGATTTTCTCACGTTTTATTTGAATTTTTTTTCCACTTTACAAATTAATTACAGATTTATAATTTTTTTTAAAATAATGTTTTTGCTGATTTTTGAGACTTTTTTCAATTGTTTTGTAATTATTCTCAGTAAGGTTCATGATTTTTTTTATGAAATTTTTTTTACACATTTTTGGTATTAAATTTTTTGTAGTGACTGTAGTTGTTTCTCTTCTAAAATAAAAGAAAATATAAAAGGATGAAATGAGGTTTTGAATTTTTTTTATATTTGTGATATCATCAGGATATGAGAGACCAACAATGTACTTGTCCAGAGTTTTTTTTTCCCGGAGGGAATTTTTGCGATTTGATATCACGTCTTTTTTCTCAAAAGTTCCTTAATCTTGTTTAAATTTATATGACTTATTTTTTTGGTACATTTATTTAAGATCCTATTCTTGTTGTAGTACAGGCATAGAATTCAACGTTTGTATACTGCGAACTCCTTTCCGCACCACCACAGGGGTAGAGTTCCAGGCGCGTTTTTTTTTATATGTGGTATCCCCAAGAGGCCTAATCCACATCTTATCACTTGCAAATTCGTTGCGAGTTTTACCGGGGTTCGACCATCTCTGCAAGATGATATGACTAACCCGACTGGGCTAATCGAGGAGATTCCAAGATGACATGCTAAAAAATATAAATGAATGAACTCTCGATACAGCCTATAATCTAGTATCACCCATATTTAAAAAAACTCATTCACCTAGTCACCAAAGCTGGCGCTGTATTGCACCATATGAGTGAGATGGTGAACTTCAAGCACAATTCATTGTCCAAAAAGTAATGTGGCTCTGCTCGACTCTGAGGCTCAAGGATAAATGGCCGAAGCCTTTTTTCATATATACCCAACAACCGACTGATTAGTATTCTATGAAACTGAAAATGTAAAAAAGAGTACCTGCGAAGGTCGATATGGTTATTAAGTAATGTTGGGATATATGAGTAAGATTTTTGCATCGGTTCAAGGTGCCTTTACACCCTATTCATGTTTAACGAATCAATGAAAATATAAAACTATGTATATAACATGAAAAATAAAATTAAACGCTATAACAATTATTATTTAAATGCTATGATGAATTTACTCTCCCAATAAGAAAAACATGAAAGAATCTTTGGCATTAACGGGCCATGTTCTCTTTTCAATTGTTGCATCATCAACGTTCATCCAGGATGAACGACCATGTCGGATCATGCACGTATAATGACCTGTGGTGACGTGTTCCCCACTATGAAATATCGCGCTTATAACTTTAAATGTATGTCCACACAATTTGATCTTAGAGCTCGGCACAGCCTTGATTTTGCTCTGTTTTTTTTGTTTTTTTACCCGTTTTTGGGTCGATTGTCGGTACTGCTAAAACGATTACCAATATCTTTGAGACTGAGCTCAAAGAGTATCGCACATCCCTAGTCATTGCAGAACAATTATCGCAAGGAATGTCAGCTGCCTTCCATTGTGCTAAATTTCGATCAATTACTTCCTGGAGAGTTAATGTTGTTTTCGAGTTCAACATATCTATGATTAAAAAGTTTCTAATTTCATCCGTTAGAGTTGACGTATATCCGCAGGATTTGCAAATAATTTTTTTCAAAAGTTTACATTGAACAAGGGTTTTGATCGATGGCATGACTTAAAATATAGCATCAAAGAAATCTGATGCATCTTGTTGAATCGGTTGAACGAATTTATCACCAATGAATTTTCGAACTTCATTCAAAGCGAAAGGGGGACTATTCTTTGTTTTATTGATTTCCAATGCAATCGACAGAGGTCGACAATCATTCGCTTTCTTAATCAATTTCACAATGGGGTCACAGCTAAAAATACATTGAATGACAGTATTAGCATAACAAGATGTGTTGTCAGCGTTTAAGAACCCGGTAATAACAGTTTCCTACCGATTACATGTGTCATCCTGTATTTGCACATCGGTCATTCCTTTAGGTACAGCCCAAATGACATCGCGTGTTTTGAGTCTCCGAGTGTCTGGAATTTTTATGTCGTCAAGATCGGGTCGATACAAATTTCTCAATCTATTGTACTCATCAATACATAAACAATTAGCATGAATCGAATATGGGTCGAAATTTATTAGATGTAAACCATCAAGCGAAGTTACTCGCGACAAACCTACATAAATTTGGCCACAGCTGAATATGGAGTTCCCGCAATCCATAACAACACATTTTAAACTCAATCCTTGACTGTTATGGAATGAAATAGCATAACTAATACACAAGGGAAATTGTCTCCTAGCTACATAGACGCCGTCAATGACTTCGAATTTAACGCTTACACGCTCTATATCGTATTGCGCACCATTCGCAAGTTTGATTGTGACTCTCTCAATTGAACTTTTGTCCAAAAATTCGGAAACTGAAACTACCTCGCCGATCGTTCCATTGACGAGGCCTACTGTGACATCGATGTTCCGTCGAAGCATAACTTTGGCACCGAGTTTTATGGGAATCACTCTAGCGAGCCCTGCAGTTTGACTTATGTCATCCTCCCACCGGTGTAAAATCTTTGTAACCCTAGTATTAAATGATGGTTTATCGATTAAATCTTCAGCTGTTAAGTTAATTTCTTTTGACGGTATCCGATCCAACATCGCCTCATTCAACACATCACACATTCGATTTGTAGGCATTAAACAAACTACGTCCGTTGGTAATTTATTTATAAAGTCGCACAACTCCCTAATTCTATCAGAAATATTCGAAGATCTTAATTCAATTTTTCTTGACTCCAACATCTGTACAGTTTCGGTGTCTATGCAACCCAAGCATATTTTTGAGAGCATATCTCGATACGATGAATCATTTTTTTGACGCATGTTGATAGTTAGTTCATCGTACTTAAACAAATTGCGCCACAAATCTGTGGTACCCAACGATCCTATCAATTTTTCAACTTTATCTTTCGAAAGTTTCATGAAGACTGGTTCTTCCCTAACAGGTGGTAACTGTAAAAGATCACCAAAAACTATGATGTGTTTTTTTCCGAACCAACCATCGTCAACGTCAGCGGTGTTGAAAATTTCGGTCAGTCTAAGATGAATGTACATCAGAGTAATGTTTGAGACCATGGATATTTCATCAATAATGATAAGGTCAACGTTTTTCAAATTGTCTCGAATGACTTCTAAAGCTGCATCCGACAACTCCTGATATTTTGGTGTTTTGTTATGTTCAACAGGCAGTTGAAACAACCTATGCAAAGTTAGTCCGTCTATGTTAAAGGCAGCTATCCCAGTGGGTGCGGTTACAGCCGAATCCTTACCTTTGACTTGCTTGAGCCAACAAGTTAGTGTCTTTATCAAGAAACTTTTGCCTGTTCCACCTTCTCCACTCACATACAGTCGAAGTATTTCACCAGAATCTATTGTTTTGGTAACAGAATCGAATATACGTTTCTGGTCTGCATTCAATTCTTAAATCATTTCTGTAACATTAAGCTCTTTATGAGCTTCATTCGCGCCTAAATGGACGAAATCTTTCATCGCTTCATCCGCTTCGATGGGATCGCATCCATGTGGAACCTTATCTAAATCGGGATGATTTTCTTCGTCCTTTTCCATTTCATCAATTTTTTGCTGAATCAATTCTTTCATTTCTTTCGTGTCTTTCGCAATTTCCGTTAAACGTTCATGATATTCAGCGGCCATTGGCAGTGTAGCCTGCACTGAACAATATGACGCAGTATATGTATCTTGACCATTCTTAAGCTCGGTCACACATCGCCATGGCTGGAATAATAACAGCAACGTGTGAAAGTAATTTTCAGGATTTGTTAAGGGATCATGATGATAATGATTAATTAAATATCCGCGTTCGCGTTTTCGCAGATACGAGCCTGGTTTAAGTTTATAAAATACAACGTCTTTTCGTTGAGGCATGGTTTTTACAATGTCATACCACTTTGCATAATCGTAAAGACATAAATCACTCAATTCAGCGGGTCTCCTTGGATAATTTTCAATCAAGCCTTCGTAGAAAATATCCGTAGATTCCGCGTCCATAGTCTCTACTACTTTGCGGGGTTTGACTCGTCTACTTCTGACAATGTTAATGTCAACCCACCTGATAACAGTGTCTGGATCTGTCATAAACAACGGATACCCCAACAATCTATCTGCTGCTTCGAGTGTACCACATTCTCGATTATTTAATGCACGTAATCCAATATTCCATAGCCTACTGGCTACAGATTTTGTACTGTTAATTTGTTCAAAAGTCTCTCCGACATGCGTTTTTTCTGATTTTGACATATACTTGGTAACATAACGAGCTAAGGATGACGATTTTTCTCCTACAAATGAGATGTCCATATTACCCTCCCATACTGTTAATACAGCAGGGTTGTAATTATTTATGTTAACTTCGTCAAGACTACGGGGATTATCATATAATTGGCATTTTGATTTTAAATTTCGCCTCCCAGCAATAGAGGTTTGAACATCTCTGATAATCCATTCGTTGGTCACCGGTTTTGGGAATGCAAAACGACAAACTTTACGAGTACCACCCTTACCTTTCTCTCCGACCGATTTACTACGCATACAATAAGAATTGTGATGGTGATACTGGTGGGTGGTAACTCGACGATAAAGAACGGGTGAAACATTTGGATTCGGTATTCTGCAAGTTACGTACGTTGTGATGAAATCAGCGACTTCTTTATTCGAACTTTTTCCAAGGACAGGGGCACCCTCTATCCATATAAGAAAATGAAAATGTGTCGTACCTCTTCCCTGATATTCTCTCCTTATGACAAAATGCATAATTTTTCCGATAGGATGATCGTCTGATTGAAGGAATTTCTTCATTGCCTCGAGTTCGTTATTGATAAATATTGCAGTTGATATGGGATCGGCAGCTATGAGTTCGCTCAATGATTTTTCGCTTCCAAGTGAGGGGTTCCTCTCTCGTAAAAATTCGGCAAGTCTATCCCATTGCCACTCACTCGGGCTCAATGTGAAAAACCATGTTGGAGGTCCATAATTTAATACCATGCAATTCAAATCACTACGCGGTTTTTTCCAATACTGTTCGGTATTCGGAAGTTTAGAAAATATTGTAGATAAATTTCCTTCCAGCTCTCCTTTTTTCAATTGATCTAAGTAAGAAGCAGAAGTATATCGCACGCGTCCATCAGTAACGTTAAGTCTATGGTATATACCACTAGACAATTGTCGAATAGTTTGAGCATTTAAAAGGAAGAACAAATATTGTTGATTCAATCGAAATTGATTATTTCGTGACAGAATTCGCAATTTAGCATATTCAAATGACGAAAGATGGACAGGCCTTTCTTCATGCTCTCCATTAATACCATCAGGATATTCACACGGGAAACACAATAAATCCAACAATTTGTATCGATTATCTAGTGGTTCAGCGTGAACCTTCAACATCTGATAAAGTTCTGTGGCAGTTTTATTTTCCTTCGGAGCGTGCATCCGATGAATAGTGTACTGTTCATAATAACAATCAGATGGTGTCATTTGCGTCAACAACGCCTCCACGCGGCCATCTATCTGCTTGTTTACATCTATTTTTTTAATACCGTCACCTTGTTGGTTTTCTTTTTCTCGCCCATCAAGGTTGTTATCTGGGTCATCAACATCTTCATCACTATCACGTTCTTGGGATATTTGAAATTCAACTTCACGTAAATCCGTGTCCAACAAATCCGAACATCGCTCGGGTAAATTTATTTCACTATATAGGATGTTCACTATATATTATTTATATATATATATTTATTTCACTATATAGGACAAATTTTTTCCAGTGTTCTTTCTAGCGGTAAAGGCAAGTGGAAAGCTCGCCCCTGAGCTTTACTCAACATTTTGCGATGTGGGATATTTTTTTTATGTACAGTACCCATCTTTATAACTGTTTGAAATACTTTTGCTCTCTGTATCAAAATTTTTTCAAATTCATTCAAATCTTTGAGAGGAGCAGGCGTGGGTCGAACGTATAAATTATTAAGAACACATGTGGGGGGAATAACACCAGCGCGGAGCTTGGTTAAACAATACTGACAGATATAATCTGAATCACAGTCTTTATGATTGGCAATGAAGAGCTTCAAATCATCCCAAATCTTTCCCACTGGAACGATGCGTAAATTGTCAAGTTTCCTGACATCGTTCAAGCAATAAAGCCTTTGACACGAGAGGCAAGGAAAACGTGGCAGGTTTAATGCTTTTTTTCTGAAATGATTGAAATGCGTCTGAATACTTGCGATGTATGGCATCTTCGTCCAATAATATTTCATCAGTACTTTGAAAATGGGTTGCATTTTCTTTTGCTTCTTCCGCAAATTTTTGTAAATTTCCAACATTCATCGTATCCAAAGCAAAATCAATCTCTTTAACTTTTTGTAGTAACGCTGATACGGTATAAAATAATCGCTTAATCAACCTAACTTGTGGAAAATGTGGTGATAAGAATTCTAAAGACAACAACAAGGATTCACAGAGAGAAGGCTGCATATAGCATGCTTGACTATGACCCAACATATTGTCAGTGTGTTTCACTGTACATTTGCGAATTTTAGGTAAGACCGTTTTCAGCCTATACACAGGAATATCACGCATGATGGTCAGAAACTTTTCAAACTTATTCAAAATAATATCGTCCGGAAGTCTGCAATGCTCGGAACAATCCCACGCCCGATACCTACGACGGGTCTTTTTTGTAATAATTAATGGGAGCACATTTGTTGCTTTAGATTCGATATTCAAAGCAATAGGCTCGGTGAATTTTCGGGGATAAACATAAGCGGTTTCTTCGTAGTAAGGTTCAGACGGTGCAGTATGCTTCCTGGTAGAGCCGCATAGAGCAACTATTCGACTATTTATATCGGAGTTCGTAACGGCTGCTTTAAGCGTTAAACAAATTTCAACTCTGCGTTTGAGCTTTTGCAATGCTTGTCTGAGGACAAAAACTTTTTTACCTCTAAATCGCAAATTCCATTTAATAATACGCTCAGCTTCAAATAGACATTCACCGACCGAATGCGAACGTAATTTTTTCATCAATCGATTCACGTACTCTCCTCTAGTAGTTGCCATTTTCACGGTATCATGAGTTTGACGAATTCGGTAATACTTCCGGGATAATGACTTGACCTTCTGTAATTTTAGTTTGATATCGATCCGATGTTGAATTAGCTGGTGATTTTTCTTATTTGCATGAGACTCGATAGAATTTGGAACTACAAGTTTTGGGCGTTTTGCTGAGTCCTTGAGGGCTGCATCATTGGACATAGAAATTTTACGCTTATTACGCGAAGAACATTTCGAAAGTTCTTGACAATTCCTGACCACACCATCGATTAAAATCGAATTCTTACGCTCTTTCCTATAACCAGAATCATTAATCAGTAGATGAACAGTGTTTTTTTTTTCAGTGATGACTGAAGCTTTTTTACGACTCGTTCCATCAATGTTTCCATTCCTTTCTACATTTATCGGGTCGATTATGATCTTTTTGTGCGTCTTATCACAAGAAATTATATCATTAGTCTCAGCGAAAGTAACGACTTTAAGGGGTACAAGTTTTTCCATGTTAGAATATGTTTTTGGGATTTCTGTCACGCCGGAAAGTTTAAGATTAGGTAATTTTGCTGGCAAAATCCACCGCGGTATAGCAAAAACCGGAGGACTGTTATTCGAAGGCACTATTTCCGCCACTACATTAGGCAAATTAGAAATCGCAAAAATCCCCTCACGGGGAAAAAAACGTGGACAAGTACATTGGTGGTCCCTTGTTTCCCTATGATATTTAAAAAAATCCAAAACGCCGCTTAGAAGAATACAAAAAAAGTTACAAAATAAGTTAAGATCTGTTGAAATATACGTAGCCAAATACGGGAAGCTTTACTGCGTTTCAATAAATTTTCAAATACGGTTTGATGTTGATAGAAAAAATAATAAAGTTCGGAAATTCAACTATGTCACCAACCGAATTGCAAACGTAAAAAAATGAGATTGTAAAAAAATTCTGAACGAAGTACTTGGCGAGTTCGTGATCACGATTTATACACTAAGCTAATTTCATGGAAAAATCCTCGCCAAGTACTTCGTTCAGAATTTTTTTACAATCTCATTTTTTTACGTTTGCAATTTGGTTGGTTACATAGTTGAATTTCCGAACTTTATTATTTTTTCTATCAACATCAAACCGTATTAAAAAATTTATTGAAACGCAGTAAAGCTTCCCGTATTTGGCCACGTATATTTCAACAGATCTTAACTTATTTTGTAACTTTTTTTGTATTCTTCTAAGCGGCGTTTTGGATTTTTTTTAATATCATAGGGAAACAAGGGACCACCAATGTACTTGTCCACGTTTTTTTCCCCGTGAGGGGATTTTTGTATGTTGTTGGAACGATCCTTTCTTCATTTCAGTTAAGAATTGAATTCAAATTCAAATAAATTTTAGTTTGATCGTGAATATCTTTGTTCAATTCACTATCTAGTAGTTAAAAAACGAAAAAATCCCGATCCACATAAATTGCCGCGAAAATAGTCACAAGTTCATCTCCGGTTGCAGCAGGACGGGCTGCCATCATATTGACATCTCCCACGACGTATGTCGACGGCTCAAACCTTCGAATATCAAAAGCGCTGTTCTGTCGTTTTTGCTCCACGTCGGTGGGTACTTTGGCGGAAGCTCCAAGCTCCTTCAGGTCGACCTGGTGTAATGTATCTTGGATTGCAGCGGGTATAGTGAGGCTTCGGCCATACTACGTGGTTTGTAGCGAAAAAGGAGCTAAGCTGGCATCATAGGCGTGGTCTTATTCATCGTAGTGTTGATAGAACTTCGAACCTGTTTCACGTTCTCATCCCAGACTTCCTCCGCTCTTACGGCAAAGGTGACTGCGAGCGAGCATAAAACGATCTGATTCGTTTGCTCGCATTGATCATTAGTGCGTGGAGTTGCCACCGCGTTGAGCACGTGTTTAATGTTGTGTTCCTCGCAGAAGGTGTTACGAATGCGATGTAAAAGCCGTCTGCGTGTCGCTTATTACTCGGGCAGGTTCTCCGAATATTGCGAATAATCGTAATAATGCCCTTAACACTCCTTTCGTGGAGGTATCGTAACCAAGTCAAGAACACAAAACTTATTGTGTGTAAAACCATCTACAATCGTAAGTATCTGGGTGTTCCCCTTCTAATTGTGCATGTTAAACATGATCAATATTAGTCCAGCAGCCACCGTTTGTTTTTTCGGTGTTTAATAACAGGCTGAATCTTCGTGTATAGGTTCAGTTCAACGAGATGCCCAAGTTTTCCTCAGTAAAAATTCTCGATAGAGGTAGCTAATATAGTGCACAGGTATAAAACATGTCGATTTGGTGGGGTGTCGAAATTGTCTAACTAGCAGTAAGTTTTTTATTTAAATATTAAGATAATTGGATAATAAACTCGGGAAAACAATTGTCCTACAAATGGATATTAGCAGTCACTTGTTTTTCAACAAGCTCATATGCATCTAGTAAGAACTGACGTGGATCGATGTGTTTGCAATTAACTACAGAACTACTTGATAAACTTTTTCAAATGCACTATCAATTCCTCGCCATATCAATCCACGGTCATTAGTAGTAAGGCTATGCCAGTTCTAACTCTGGGATCTCAGGGGGGAGCGGCTACGGGGCAGTGTGGGGAGGGGGAAGGCTAGTTTTAATTAATAAGGGAGGGTCAGCGGTCCCTGCAAGGGATCTGTTTGTTCTTGTGCGACACGTGCTAATGTAACTTTTTCTAAGAAAAAAGAACAAAAAAGATATTTATCACCTGAATTCTTTACAGAAGATGTAAAATCGCAAAAATCCCCTCACGGGGAAAAAAACGTGGACAAGTACATTGGTGGTCCCTTGTTTCCCTATGATATTTGAAAAAATCCAAACGGCCGCTTAGAAGAATACACATAAAGTTACAAAATACAAAAGCTTTACTGCGTTTCAATAAATTTTCAAATACGGTTTGATGTTGATAGAAAAAATTGCAAAACGTAAAAAAATTAGATTGTAAAAAAATTCTGAACGAAGTACTTGGCGAGGATTTTTCCATGAAATTAGCGTAGTGTATAGATCATGATCACGAACTCGCCAAGTACTTCGTTCAGAATTTTTTTACAATCTAATTTCTTTACGTTTGCAATTTGGTTGGTGACATAGTTGAATTTCCGAACTTTATTATTTTTTCTATCAACATCAAACCGTATTAAAAAATTTATTGAAACGCAGTAAAGCTTCCCGTATTTGGCCACGTATTTTTCAACAGATCTTAACTTATTTTGTAACTTTTTTTGTATTCTTCTAAGCGGCGTTTTGGATTTTTTTTATTACCAATTTACTTGTCCACGTTTTTTCCCCCGTGAGGGGATTTTTGCGATTTTAGATTTAACAAGCTCAAAGTCCATTGAACAAGCGATGAAATTTTTTAAATTAAAAAATAAGGAAAAATAGATTTTATATATTCTAATTCTAATTCTAATATATTTTCTCATTCTAATGTTTACATAGATTTTTATCCTTTTTATACGTACAGCTATTTATAAATCGCGGAAAAATAAAGATCAATTAACCCGTTTCGGCCCAGCACGTCCCTCGAGGTACACCGCTAATTAGTAGCTCATAACTACTGCTACTCTGGACTAAAAAAAAATAAAAGCACATAATCTTTTAGTTTAAGATGTGCTCTTTCCTATGATACCCACGAAATTTTTCAAAAAAATTTTTAATTACAAGAAAATGCGGTTTAAAACAAAAAAAAAACAGGATTTTTTCACACTTTTTTTTTTAAAGGAGTTTTCAAAGGTTTTCCGGTTTGGGATGGACCTGGAACTGTACTAACCGGTAGGATAAACGTGCGAATTTTGATAGTCCATGTCAAAATTTTTTTTTTACATTAGTGTATTCAAAATGGCGACTGAAGTGAAAAATTTGCGTGAAAAAAGTAATGGTGTTTTGTTTTCAAATGATGCACTTTGAGGAAAAGATGTCAAGAATACAAAGTTCTAAAAATCACTTGAAAAATGCACCAGAATTTTTTGCAAAAAGTTTTGAGCGATTTTTTTAATTTTGCAAATAGTCAATTTTTGCAAGATCGAAACATTTTTTTGGAAAATTTTGAAATAATTTAGGTACATTCTTTGACAGATTTTGAGAACTTTTTATGCTTCACCATTTGCCCCAGAAATGCATTGTTTTTGAAGAAAAAATTCAAAATATTTTACACGATTCGATTCTACATGGATATTTGGATTTTTTTCCTCAAAAACGATGCATTTCTGGGGAAAATAGTAGTAAATGAAAGGTTCTCAAAATCTGTTGAAGAATGCACCTAATTTTTTTCAAAATTTTCCAAAAAATTTTTTTGATTTTGCAAAAATTGACTGTGATCTTGATTCAGGAGCCCTCATTTTGATTTGAATGAGCAATTTGAATAAATAGTAAGGGGCCGGACAAGTACTTTTAACACGTATTTAAACATAATTTGTACCGATCCAATCGACGTCGAATGTTGTGAATAATATCAGGGGATCCTAAAAGTCGGAGACGAATCGATTTTCTTATAAGTCTCTACCACCATAAAGTAACAAATGACTTCCCCTTCGATGTGATTTTTTTGGATTAGCCATTTTATCAAAAAGTCATAGGCAGGAAGATTCCTTATAAGTTTCTGCTGTCGAAAGTTATTCATGACTTCACTGCTCTTTGGGCCAGAATATGTTGAAAAAAATGGGTTGGTATCGTTCTAATTGTCGGAAAGCATGATTTTGGGGATTTTTATGGTTGTTGATTTTCTAGTCATTTCGATAAAACGTTCTGAGCCAGACGAGTATTCTCAATTTCATAATGTTCAAGTTCATAATGTTAAAATTGCGATATATCAGTAAAATACTTTTCCTCGAATTAATATGATAATTTTTAGTGCTGGACTCAACTTCGATGGTAACTTTTTCGATTCTTCAAAACTTTTTCAAGTTTCTGATGCGTCCCGTAGGAATGAATACTCCGAATTACTAAAAAAAATACTTGGCCTCGAGTTGATATCATAAATTTTGGTACTGCACGTAACTTAGTAACTTTTTAGATTTATTAGTAGAACTCTTTCAAGTTCTTCATGCATCCCATAGGAATGAATATTCCGAATTACCAATAAATACTTGGCCTCGAAATGATATCATAAATTTTAATGCTGTGCGTAACTTAGATAGAAACTTTTTCAATTCATTTAATCATTCCTCCTTTTTAATAAGATGAGAAGAGCGGGGCATCGGTTTTTAAAATGTTTTCAAGTGAAATTTTTTGGTTATTTACGTCTGCAATGTTTTCGAGTGGTGTATTTAAGATTTTCTCACGGTTCATTAGAATTTTTTTCACTTGACAAAATAATTACCGATTTATAGTTTTATATTTTTTTAATAATGTTTTTTGCTGAATTATGATTTTTTTTTCAATTGTGTTGAAATCACTTTCAGTAAGGTTCATGATGTTTTTTATAGAATTTTTTTTATACTTTTTTGATATCATCAGAAAACGAGGGACCATCAATGTACTTGTCCCTACCTTTTTTTTCCCTAGGGGAATTTTTGGGTTTGATATCACACTTTTTTTCTCAAACATTCCTGAACCTTTTTTTGATGATAATAAGATTTTGATTTAAATTTCTAGGGGTTATAATGTTAGTACATTTTTAAAGATTCTATGCTCATGGTATAGACATGCCTAACGTAAAAATTGTATATCGCGAAGTTTTTCCGCTCCACCAAAGAGGTAGAGTTCCAGGCGCGTTTTTTTAAACATGGTATCCCAAAGAGGTCTAATCCACATCTCAACCCTTGCAAATTCGTTACTAGTTCATCCGTAGTTGAGCCCTCTCTGCAAGTTGATACGAGTAACGACTGAGGTTATCGATAAGATTCAAGTTAACATGCTACATTGAAAAATGAAAATGATAAATGAAAAAAACGTAACCTTAGCTTGTCTCCAGGGCGATAAGGATTTTTTACTGCATTTTTAGTTTCTTTTGCCCTTTTGAGATGAAAAAGCATGGAAGATTCTGGATTTTTAGGTGAGATATGAATTTCGGCTAGTAACATTCAACTTCAGGATAATAACTCGTTTTTGCACTAAATTGGAAGTGAAAAAACATTGCCTTGTTTTTTCACCCGGGCATGGAGGAAATTTTTTCAGCAACTTTAGGTTATTTGGCCTCTTCGAGATGGAAAAGCATGGGAGAATCTCGATTTTCAGCCGAGATATGAATTTCAGCTTGTAACATCCAATTTCAGGATAAAAACTCGGTTTTCACGATATTGTTATTGAAAAAACGTTACCTTAGCTTGTCTCCAAGGCGATTGGGATTTTTTCCCTACAACTTTAGTTTCTTTTGCCCCTTCGAGGCGGAAAAGCATGGGAGAATGTTGATTTTTAGGCGAGATATGAATTTCGGCTCGTAACATCCAATTTCAGGATAAAAACTCGTTTTTTCACGATATTGTTATTGAAAAAACGTTACCTCAGCTTGTTTCCAAGGCGATTGTGATTTTTTCCATGCAACTTTAGTTTCTTTTGCCCCTTCGATACAGAAAAGCATGGGAGATTCTTGATTTTTAAGCGAGATATGAATTTCGGCTTGTAACATATAATTTCAGGATAAAAACTCGTTTTTTCACGGAATTGTAGATGAAATTACGTTACTTTGGCTTGTCTCCAGAAAGATTGGAATTTTTTTCTGCAACTTTTGTTTCTGTTGCCCCTTTGAGATGGAAAAGCATGGGAGAATCTTGATTTTTAGGCGAGATATTAATTTCGGCTTCTAACATCTAACATCCAATTTCAAGATAAAAACTCTTTTTTTTCACGAAATTATAAAAAAAAAAAGTATTTTTACTTTTTGTCAACAACGAGGTAATGTCTTGATATTCTTCATTACCTTTGAAGGAATACCATGAGAATAAGAGGTGTCAGTTTTTATCACATCTCGTTGAGTTTCAAAGAGTTATAGCAGAATTTTATGGGTACTCCAAAACAACATATTAGGCAATGCGGACAAATTTAAACCAGAATCCTACCTTAGCAATTAAATTAAGTTATTAAAACTATCAGATAAGGACAGTTGTATCAGTTGCATTAGTCTCGCACAAATCTCAATGCAACCAGAACCATAGCGACCATGGAAGGAACTTATTGAACATAAAAAATGTTTCAATTTATTATGCCGAATCGAAGCCAAAAATCTGCTGCATTCCGATGATACATATTTTGATACTTCCGGAAAAAGAGCGATGATTGATTGCTGAAACAGATCTTTTAATTCATTTTGCCAAAATAGAAGTCGAAGGGTGACAAATCATAATGGTCACTCGAAATAACAAAATTGGAAACATTTTGATAGATTCATCATTTTCTGAAGACGGAAATTCGTATTCTATCCAAAAATGTTCTTCCGATGACATTTTGTGATCATATTTGAATATCATAATACTACCATCAACGATGAAAAGTGGAAATACTTACATAAAGTACACATGTTACTTCACGAAATTATCAAAGTTTGCAGTTATCTGCTGCATTCCAATTATCTACTTTTTGATACTTACAGAAAAAAAGCAGCGAAAGACTTTTTGAATTAAATATGCCAGAACTCAAGAGGGTGAGCTAAAAAATACAGCGCACTCCAAGCTTAACGAAAATGAGTAGCCGATGACATTTGTAACAAATTTTTTAATTCATATGCCATAGTTGAAGCTAAAAAGTGAAAACACTTGGCACACAAGCCGCTTCACAGAAATGTCCAAGTTTGTAGGTATCCGCTGTATTCCAATGCTTCATATGTTGCTTCAAGAAATTATCAAAAGTTCTTTGTATTCGTTGCATTCTGATTACAGAATTTTTCATATCATCAGAAAAAAAGTATCCGAAGACTTCCCCCGAAACAACTTCCGTTTTCAAGCCAGAAATTTCAATCCCATCCAAAAATGTGCCTCCGATGACTTTTTATAATAGTTTTTCAAACTCTCATTACCACAATCAAATCTGAACAGCGGAAATACTTAGCACACATGTCGCTGCTAAAAATTTTCAAAGTTTGCAGGTGTCTGCTGCATTCTACTTATCTAGTTTTTGATACTAATAGAATAAAAACAGCGGAAAACAATTCGAAACCACTTTTCCAATTCTTCATGCCAGTACTAAAGAAGGAATGCAAAAAAACACAGCGCACTTCAAGTCCAACAGAATTCAAAACTTTTTCAGGCATCGGTGATGGGGTTTCAAAGACAGCAATTTCGATCCTAGCTGTTCAAGAACAAGCCGCTGAAGACTTTCATAACAAGTTTCCCAATTCATGTCACAGTTGGAGCCAAAAAGTGGAAATACTTGGTACACATGTCGCTTCGCAGAAATTCTAAACTTTATAGGTATCCGCTGCATACCGATGACAGAAATTTGATCCTACTGAAGAAAAAGTACCCGGTGATGACTTCATGAAATATTTTTTTTAAATTCCTAATGACACATGTAGTAAAGGAAAGTGAATGAACATAGTGCACATTGAGTCCAACGAAATTCAGTAATTTCTGTCGTTTCCGTGGCTATTCGCAGATAAAATTTTGAGCGCATCGAAAAGTAAGCAGTCAAAGACTTTTTGTTATGAATTCATAAATCAATAATTCTACAATAAGAGATGGAAAGTGGGAAAACTCAATGTACTGGTCGCTTCATAAAGTTGTGAAACTTTGTAGGTGCTCGCTGCATCTCACCGATACCAATTTTGATACTCTCAGAAAAAAAGCACCCGAAGACTTTTCAAAACAACTTTTAGATATCATTATACACAATCGGAGCGGATAGTGAATAATTTGGCATACACTGAACCCAAAACATTTCTTAAAGTTCGGGTGTATTCATTAGGTCACAATGAGAAACAATTTTATCCTGTCAATTAACGAGCAACTAAAGTCTTTTTGTAACAAATCTTTCAACTTATGTTGCCGCAGTGGAAGCAAAGAAGTATAATTGCACAGCAAACACATTTTCCAGCAAACTGGTGAAACTTGACATCGTACACTGCGTGTCGATGCGGAAATAAATGGACCAAAGAGCACGACCAAATTGAATAAAGATAACTCCCGTCTTTTTGCCCTGCGGGCAGTCTGGAGTTAAAAAATATGACAGTTCAATAGATAATGATGAAACAATAAATATAATCAGCACACATTTATTGTGATTTTTTATTCGAATTCATCAATAAATCAATACATATGTACAATAATTGCGGGTTCCCGAAATGGAATTTCTGACTCCAAGTTTTAGGTTAACCTAGATTTATCGCAGCTGGGTAATAAAAACGCTTTTAAATATTGATGGCACTTGAATAACTTTTTTAATGTTTATTATGTACGTCAGGTTTTCTTAATATTATGACACCACACCACCAATTTTAATAAAATGAATAGATATGACCAACAAAAAATTTGTTGATAACGATTCATTTCTCTCAGTGTAAAAGGTTAATCGGGATACGGATTATAACACGGTGTAAAAGTTCACTGCAACAACATAACCGTGATTTCTAAAGAACGTTTATTTTTTCTATTATTTTTTATCACTCATTAACTGTACTTTTTATCAAATTGCGGCTGGTTTCATTTTATTATGACACTGACACCCGTCTATCGTTTTTCGAATTTTTTCATGCTGCTGTGTAGGCTGCTACGTTTCACTGATATGTCTGAATTCACTGAGTATGCGTGCGTCAGACCAACCAATCAGAAACTCGAGAGGCATCAAAATGCCTCTGATGGTGTTATATACAGACACGTCAATTCTTGAATGTGTTAGTCACTTTTGCATAATCTTGAGCCCGTGCAAAGTTTTTTCTCAGCAATTACGCGACCGATCATGCTGATTTTGGGCGCAATCGAAAGAGAATTTCATAATTAGCTAAAAGTTCAATTTTTAAGTTCCTCAATTGCTTCTGAGCTTCGTAATTCAATAAAATGACATGCCGATTTTACCCCCACCACCGCGAATCGGTTTATTCAGAGAAACTATAGTCTCGGCGAGCTCGGGCCAGCAGACGACAGGGCTGTCAATGTACTTGTCCCGAGACTCTACCGAGTCTCTTGATACAGTACGGTTTTCCGCTGCTTGCAACGTCTTGAGTTCGTGAAGTATATGGTTAACCCTTATAACAGTCGGTTCTTGTTTTATTGCATTCCGTTCAACACAATCATGAGCTTTAATTGTTTTCCCATCTCGAGAGTGTTTTTCGCTTTGTCGCCGAAATTTTGTTCTCGATACCTGCTGTCTTCGAATTTTCAACTGCTGCAATGAGCATATTTTGATAGAAACTTCTTCTTGAACTATCCGTGGAAAATGACTGATTATCCCCGTGTCAAATATTTCCAACAAATGTTGACGCATATTGCTCACATCGTACTCGACTTTTTCCGGCTTCACACCAAAAAAAAGTGATACTGCAAAAGCTATAGCAAATACGCCGCAGTCACTTGAATTTGGTTGATTCGTCACGACTGGAAATTTAACGGGACGCCGATCAAATGGATATGTTGGAAACAAACGCTGAAGGTACAATTTGTGGTGTGGAGGCAGCTTTTTTAGGTTCAGAGAATCAAAAATGGAAATGGCTCGGGTGTCGTAATAAGCGCAGACCCAATGGCCTCCTCTATTGTTGATCCCTTCTGAACTATGTAAAATCTGAATAAATTTACGATCAGCTCTCTCTTCAGTAATATTATGAGGCAATTGTACACTGCTATGCATTAATGCCTGGTCAGATCAATAGAGTGTCGATTTTACCGACTATGTATCGTCATTTGTTGAAGTTGGTTGAAGTTCGAGATAGGTTCAGGCTGCGCTGTCACGCGTAATTTTTAACCCACAAGTAATAATAACGTTATTCCAACTTGGGGGTTAAACGGAGAAATGACAACGGCGAAGAGATGCAACCTTAGCCCGAAAATAGGTGGAAAATATGACTGGAGGTTAAATCGTTGGAAATTGAACAATAAAATAAAAAACAATTTAACAGATATTGAACAAAAATGTAAACTGCGTGAGAAATAGAAATGTAATATGTATGTTGATTGATTATATAATAAAGAAAATGAGTCAACAAAAATGACCTCGCAGCCCTTCGCAGAGTTCGAACTCTGCGAAAGGCTGCCGAGAAAGAACTCATACATTTTCCAGACGTATCCACGGTATCCAACGATGCCCGGTTAAAATTTGGCTCGATGTGTGACCAAAACAACTTGGTGCGTCGATGGATACGTCTGGATAAGTGTATCGTTTAGAAAGAGGACCTCGCAGAGTTTGAACTCGGCAAAAGGGTGCCTCGAACGAACTTTCAAATTAACCAGACGTATCCAGGGTGTCCGACGATGCTGGGCAAATATTTGAATTATCACATAGCCAAAACGACCTGGTGCGTCGATGGATACGTCTGGATAAGTATAACGGCAAAAAAAATGACCTCGCAGAGTTCGAACTTTGCGAAAGACTGAAACGAAAGAACTCATACATTTTCCAGACGTATCCACGGTATCCAACGATGCTGGGCGAAAATTTGACTCATTACATAGCCAAAACAACCTGGTGCATCGATGGATACGTCTGGATAAGTGCATCGTTCTAGAAGTGAACTCCGCAGAGTTTAAACTCGACGGAAAAGTGCCTCGAACGAACTTTAGAATTATCGAGACGTATCCAGGGTGTCCGACGATACTGGGCGAAAATTTGACTCATCACGTAGCTAAAACAACCTGGTGCGCCGATAGATACGTCTGGATAAGTGTATAGTTCAGAAAGAGAACCTTGCAGAGTTCGAAATCGACAGAAGGGTGCCTCGAACGAACCTTGGAATTATTCAGACGTATCCAGGGTGTCCGACGATACTGGGTGAAAATTTGACTCATCACGTAGCCAAAACAACCTGGTGCGTCGATGGATACGTCTGGATACGTGCATCGTTCAGGAAGAGAACTCCGCAGGGTTTGAACTCGGCAGAAGGGTGCCTCGAACGGGCTTTCAAATTATCCAGACGTATCCAGGGTGTCGAATGATGCCAATTGAAAATTTGACTCATCACATAGCCAAAACAACCTGGTGCGTCGATGGATACGTCTGGATAAATACAACGGCAAAAAAATGACCTCGCAGAGTTCGAACTTTGCGAAAGGCAGAAACGAAAGAACTCATACATTTTCCAGACGTATCCACGGTATCCAACGATGCCAGGTGAAAATTTGGCTCGTTGTGTGATCAAAGCCACCTGTCGCATCGATGGATACGTCTGGATAAGTATAACGTTAAAAAAAATGACCTCGCAGAGTTCGAACTCTGCGAAAGGCTACCGCGAAAGAACTCATACATTTTCCAGACGTATCCACGGTATCCAACGATGCTGGGCGAAAATTTGACTCATTACATAGCCAAAACAACCTGGTGCGTCGATGGATACGTCTGGATAAGTATAACGGCAAAAAAATGACCTCGCAGAGTTCGAACTTTGCGAAAGGCAGAAACGAAAGAACTCATACATTTTCCAGACGTATCCACGGTATCCAACGGTGCCAGGTCAAAATTTGACTCGTTGTGTGAACAAAACAACTTGGTCCATCGATGGAATCATCTGGATGAGCGCATCGTCAACAAAAATGACCTCGCAGAGTTGGAACTCTGTGAAAGGCTGAAGCAAAAGAAATCATACATTTTCCAGACGTATCCACGGTATCCAACGATGCCCGGTTAAAATTTAGCTCGATGTGTGACCAAAACAACCTGGTGCGTCGATGGATACGTCTGGATAAGTATTGGCAGGGTGCACGTAAATACTAATACCATTCAATTATCAGTGTGTTACGTATTCATGCATACTGTCAGCGCCACCAAAAGGGCGGACCCGCATTTTTGGCGGCTAAACGTACACACAATACACACTTATTTTTAAAGTAGTATAGGTAAGCGCACCTAGCGAATAACGGCAAAAAAAATGACCTCCCAGAGTTCGAACTTTGCGAAAGGCTACCGCGAAAGAACTCATACATTTTCCAGACGTATCCACGGTATCCAACGATGCTCGGCGAAAATTTGACTCATTACATAGCCAAAACAACCTGGTGCATCGATGGATATGTCTGGATAAGTGCATCGTTCTAGAAGAGAACTCCGCAGAGTTTGAACTCGGCAAAAGGGTGCCTCGAACAAACTTTCAAATTAACCAGACGTATCCAGGGTGTCCGGCGATACTGGGTGAAAATTTGACTTATCACATAGCCAAGACAACCTGGTGCGTCGATAGATACGTCTGGATAAGTGCATAGTTCAGAAAGAGGACCTCGCAGAGTTTGAACTCGACGGAAAAGTGCCTCGAACGAACCTTAGAATTATCGAGACGTATCCAGGGTGTCCGACGATACTGGGCGAAAATATGACTCATCACGTAGCTAAAACAACCTGGTGCGTCGATAGATACGACTGGATAAGTGTATAGTTCAGAAAGAGAACCTCGCAGAGTTCGGAATCGACAGAAGGGTGCCTCGAACGAACCTTAGAATTATTCAGACGTATCCAGGGTGTCCGACGATACTGGGTGAAAATTTGACTCATCACGTAGCCAAAACAACCTGGTGCGTCGATGGATACGTCTGGATACGTGCATCGTTCAGGAAGAGAACTCCGCAGAGTTTGAACTCGGCAGAAGGGTGCCTCGAACGGACTTTCAAATTATCCAGACGTATCCAGGGTGTCGAATGATGCCAATTGAAAATTTGACTTATCACATAGACAAAACAACCTGGTGCGTCGATGGATACGTCTGGATAAGTATAACGTTAAAAAAATGACCTCGCAGAGTTCGTACTCTGCGAAAGGCTGCCGCGAAAGAACTCATACATTTTCCAGACGTATCCGCGGTATTCAACGATGCTGGGCGAAAATGTGACTCATTACATAGCCAAAACAACCTGGTGCGTCGATGGATACGTCTGGATAAGTATAACGGCAAAAAAAATGACCTCGCAGAATTCGAACTTTGCGAAAGGCTGAAACGAAAGAACTCATACATTTTCTAGACGTATCCACGGTATCCAACGATGCTGGGCGAAAATTTGACTCATTACATAGCCAAAACAACCTGGTGCATCGATGGATACGTCTGGATAAGTGCATCGTTTTTGGAGTCATTGCTCCAAAGCTCCAAAGTAGAACAGTTCGATCGATGAAACGAGTGAACTTTGACCAAGAAACTCATCAATCCAACCTTGGGGTTGATGGTTTCTACGAAGCAACCATATTTCGAACCTGGTCCACCAGCTTCTACGATTGGATTCATCTGGATATCGATGGAACTCCACTCGATAACTGATTCCCACTGATTTTCTGTTTGAATGTTCGAATATTCCAATAAACACGAACGAGAATATGTTCCTGCCTATCCAGATAAATCCAAAGTAACGGATATACACGAAATAACACACGCACGAAAGAGGAAAACTTTTATTAAATTTTTTGTTTCTAACAATTCTCCATGAGCCGTTCCAATTCATTTTTCCTCTTCCTTTTTTTTGATTTTTTGGTTTGTCGTGGTTCCTTGTCTTTCTCCGTATCAACACCTTCTTCTGCCAGTGCCTCAGTCTGTGAAAAAAAAAATGCATGTAATCTCTGCTCAGGATGACGTTGCAATTTTTGAAGTTTTCCTTCCTCATAGAGAAAGCTATATGACGGTGAATTTTACTTTTTTTCCAGTTTTCAATATCAATATGTTTAAAATGTCGAAAAATCGTATCTAGAAAAAATGTTTGGATGTGTGTGTGTCTGCGTTTGTATTTTCTGGTACTGCCAAATTCAAACGTTTATAACTCTAGAAAGATTTGAGATACAGTGTTCTCGTTTTGCATAGATGTTCATTTATATAGGCGATTCATTCTCTAACATTTTTGTTGGAACTGCTCAAAAAATACAAATTCTACGGCATTTTGAAATAAAAAAAAAAAAAAGTGCAATCGCTTCAACTTCCGTACATTTTTAGATTTATTGCGATTTTTTTTCATAGAGTATCATAATAAGAAGGTTGATATTGAATTTACGAAATATCGATTGAACGGTTTTAATTTTATGATTTTTGAAATTTTACGAAAATCCGAGTTTTTCGAAAAATCGTCCCACCGTTTTCATTTTTCCAAATTTAATAAGACATTCTGGCCCCACTTGCTCTTTGATATCTAAAAAAGTTGTCAAAATTATATAATCAAGAGACTCGGTAGAGTCTCGGGACAAGTACATTGACAGCCCTGTCGTCTGCTGGCCCGAGGCTCGCCGAGACTATACTTTCTCGAAACAAAACTTTTCGCGGTGGTGGGGGTAAAATTGGCATGTCATTTTATTGAATTACGAAGCACAGAAGCAATTGAGGAACTCAAAAATTGAACTTTTAGCTAATTAAGAAATTCTCTTTCGATTGCGCCCAAAATCAGTATGATCGGTCGCGTAATTGCTGAGAAAAAACTTTGCACGGGCTCAAGATTATGCAAAAGTTACCAACACATCCAAGAATTTGACGTGTCTGTATACAACACCATGATAGGCCTCATCGCACGCCTCAAGACACATTTTCATCAAAGTCAGTCTCCAGTGACAGCTGGAGAGAGAGAGAGAGAGAGAGAGAGAGAGAGAGAGAGAGCAATGACTACTACGTTCACACGGAACTCTTATTCCGGATTAATTAATCGGGTTTATTATGCCCGGTATATATGTATATACACCCCATTATAACCAAATCGGAATAAGAGTGCCGTGTAAGCGTAGTGTATGACATCTACAACGGTTATTAACGGAGTTTTGACATAATCAAGTGCAGGACGTCCGAAAAATTTCGATTAATGGATTTAATAAAAATATTCAACGGAGATTCTGAGTGAAGTTCTGTAATGATAAAGTGCGAGATTAGCGAGTAAATTGGATAAATTGTGAAAAATAATGATCTCAGTATAAACTTTTGAACAGACTGGTAAGCATTTTTTTTTGTGATCCTGTGTATTCAAATCTCGCAGTGAACATATTCATCTACAAAATATAAAAATGCAAAATAAAATCAACAGTTATGGGTTATATTCACAAGCTAAAAGTGCGGATTGTAATTATATACAGTCTCCATAGGAGTTTATATGAACCAAAATATTTAAGAATTTTAGAAAAAAGAAGTGATATAATCGCAAAAATCCCCTCACGGGGAAAAAAACGTGGACAAGTACATTGGTGGTCCCTTGTTTCCCTATGATATTAAAAAAATCCAAAACGCCGCTTAGAAGAATTCAAAAAAGTTACAAAATAAGTTGAGATTTGTTGAAATATACGTGGCCAAATACGGGAAGCTTTACTGCGTTTCAATAAATTTCCAAAGACGGTTTGATGTTTATAGAAAAAATAATCAAGTTTGGAAATTCAACTATGTCACCAACCAAATTGCAAACGTAAAAAAATAAGATCGTAAAAAAATTCTGAACGAAGTACTTGGCGAGGATTTTTCCATGAAATAAGCGTAGTGTATAGATCATGATCAAGAATTCGCCAAGTACTTCGTTCACAATTTTTTTACGATCTTATTTTTTTACGTTTGCAATTTGGTTGGTGACATAGTTGAATTTCCAAACTTGATTATTTTTTCTATAAACATCAAACCGTCTTTGGAAATTTATTGAAACGCAGTAAAGCTTCCCGTATTTGGCCACGTATATTTCAACAAATCTCAACTTATTTTGTAACTTTTTTGAATTCTTCTAAGCGGCGTTTTGGATTTTTTTAATATCATAGGGAAACAAGGGACCACCAATGTACTTGTCCACGTTTTTTTCCCCGTGAGGGGATTTTTAAATAAATACAAAAAAACGCTTCAAATTCAAATTCGCCAATTGCTTGCTCAAGATGCTCAAGATGCACGAGGCTCAAAGCTCCCTCTATGAGAATGCTTTATGACGGAGCCAAAATTCAAATTATGACTCCTAAATTTTGGCCCTGTTCGGAAATAAGCTTTACAGCGAAGTCAGTACAGGGAAAACGTTTTTTAGTATAGTTTTGGTATAGATATATATGAGACTTTCAGTACTGACTTCTTATTTCCGAACAGGGCCTTTATTTTACAACGATTTGTAGTGAAACTTACCTCAACATTTGCTCCTTCAATTCGGGCGCTTCCGTTCCCTGTATTATTTCTTTGTTCTTCATCACTGATAAAAATTTAAAAAAAACGTCAATTGTGATTAAGTTTGAATGAATTATTTCCATGACATTTTCCAATCCAACTCCAATTACTCTTTACTTAAGAACTAACTCATTGGAAAACAAAACAAGTTTATGAAATATTTACCAAACAGTTTCGCCTGCATCCTCCGTCATCGCGAGAAGATCGGTGCCCGCCGCTAACCCGATTTCGAAGAAAGAGACGCTGTAAAAACAATTCGTATTCTTACTTTACGTATCCCGTTACTTATTCGAGGGCAATCAAGGCAATCAAAGTAATTCACTTACTATGCGCAGTTTTCATCCCTCTGTGGGCGCAATTTATTTTTTTTAATGAAATTTATCAAAAAACTCCGATTCCTGTCTATAAATTTTCTATAATAGTCGCGTCTGTGGCGTTCCCCCCTTTTTTTATAAATTTCGATCAAAATGCGGTTGACGTAGCGCAAACTTATGTGTTTCGGGAATTCTTCTTCCTCACAGAATGCCGACAGCGCAATTAAAAGCCGCCCAAAAACTTCCGGAACTTTTGCAATATTTTTATCGTATTTAAGGATCGAACCGCGGATGTAGCCCGTCATCTTTGACTTCAAGATGGAGATTGGAGAATACAGTTTGTTGACAACACCTTCGTTTGTCTTTGTCCTATTAGCAACCCTAAATCATCGATAAAGCTGAAGTTGTATGCAAAGCTACGAAATAATAAACGAAACGTCTATAGATGGAATAAATATTTTGTGATGTGAAGGCGATTTTTCTGCCATGAGTGAATTCGCAAATCGGTGGTGACGACGACGACGACGACGACGACGACGACGACGACGACGACGACGACGACGACGACGACGACGACGAAGACGACGACGAGGACGACGAGGACGGCGAGGACGAGGACGACGACGAGGACGACGAGGACGACGACGAAGACGACGAGGACGACGACGAAGACGACGACGACGACGAGGACGACGACGAAGACGACGACGACGACGACGAGGACGACGAGGACGACGACGACGACAAAGACGACGACGACGACAAAGACGACGACGAAGACGACTACGAGGACGACGAGAGGACGACGAGGACGACGACGAAGACGACGAGGACGACGACGAGGACGAGGACGACGACGAAGACGACGACGACGACGACGTCAAGGAAAATTCCCATTTTGTGGACTTTTTATATCAATTATAGACACAGCTTTATTCCTTTTACAGAAACTATCGTTAAGTTATCCTTACATGAAAATTACGAAATAAAACCAAGAATAAAGAAGTCTTAATTGAGCAATTTTTTATTTCAATGCCAATCATTGGGTATAATCGAATAACTGTGGATCTTTGGATCAATAAGTTTAGACGAGGTGGGGATGCGGCTTTGAAGGATCATCGGAAAAACAATTATCGGCTACTGAAAACAACGTCGGAAGAAGAGTCCTGCTGTGTCAAGCTTTAGAAGCAGCTCCTTTCAAGCGAAGAAGAAAGCGAAGACGACATTGACATTTTTTCTGCAAATTTTTAATCAAAATGAAATCGTCGCTAGTTTCCGTGGTAATATAAATCCGATTTCAGCAATGCTCTAAATGGAATTCACAAAGCGATTGCAATGCTTACAGGGGAGAATTTTCAGTACGGGATCCACAATCCGTCGTTCTCAATGACACATTGCATACGGTTCGGCATCGAGTTTACTAAATTAAGGCAAACATCTTGCCTTGCCGCCATGTCTGCCCAAACACGGTGCACATGTGCCACGAGAGCGTCCCGATTTCGGTCTTGTCCTGATTCCCATTCACCGACCATTAAACCTATCGGCATTTATAAATTTTCATTTTCAAATTTCAATTTTCAAAAAAAAGCGTATATACAGTAAAATAATCGTTTTGTGACATCAAGAAACTTCGAATTAATACATACTCCACAAGTTCTCAATGGGGTTCAAATCAGGAGACTTGCTAGGCCAGTTTATGACGTTGACGTCCGGGTGTTGGTCAAACCACGCCATCGTCTCCCGAGATGTGTGTACCGCAGCATTATCCTGCATAAACTGGATCTGCGGTAACACATCGACAGGAAAGCGCGCTCTGGCTGCGGGCAACATTACGTTATCCAGGATGTCTACGTAGTCTCCAGAATTCATTCGCGCAGGGATTTCGCAGAGGGACATCACCCCAGCCGCGGACATACAACCCCAAAAACCGACGGATATCCTCCCAGCCCATTGTTTTTCTACCACATAGCGTGGGTCCAATTGAAATTCTCGCGCCCGTGGACGATAAACACTGCGTCGGCCGTCGTCTGAGGTCTTGAAAACCTATAGACAGAGGGGACTATCACACTACGAACTAAGCGTGCATCTATCGCTGCTGCTGGGCTTCCAGTATTATTTTCCGATGTTATCAATTATCCTGTTTTGCAACTGATCCAGCGATCCAAGCGATCTAAGAAACAAAAATTTCAAAAATTTGAAGAAAAATACCTTTTCGTCGGACCATATAATGGAAGCCCATTGTTCGGGCGTCCACCTCAGATGCTCTTGAGCAAAAATGAGTCGGTCTTCGCGGTGCTGTTCCGTCAGTGGCGTTTTTTTAGACAGACGATGAGCGGTTAACCCAACACTTTTCAATCGCCGTCGAGCTGTGCTGACGCTTCTGTCAATCGCCGTCTCGTTCAATGCTGCGGCTACTGTGGTGAACGGAGCTTCTTCTACAGCTTGACAAAGCTGGACGTCTTCTTCCGGCGTTGTTTTCAGCGGCCGATGATTGTTTTTCCGATGATCCTTCAAAGCCGCATCCCCACCTTGTCTAAACTTATTGATCCAAAGATCCACAGTTTTTCGATTACACCCAATGGTGGCTCGAATGCGATCCCGAGACCAGCCTGCCTGGCATAAACCAGCAATCCGTCCTCGAGTCACTGGATCGTAATTTGAAAAAATATTGCGTTCCCCTTCATTCGCTTCCGCCATTTTTACTTGTGGATTGAAGTTACGATTGAAATAAGACGCGAATAAAAGAAAACGCATTGATAATACCCTGTAGTTGAAAAAAATATGAGTCTTGTAACTGCATTAGAAGAAGAATTACTAGCCTCAACATCCGATTCACTTGATTGCATCATTCGTTACTTTGGATTCATCTGGATAGGCAGGAAAAGTGCTTTCTCGTTCGTATCCATTGGAAATTCGAATATTTAAATAGGAAACGAGCGGTAATCTGTTATCGAGTAGCGTTCCATCGATATCCAGATGAATCCAATCGTAGAAGCTGGTGGACCAGGTTCGAAATATGGTTGCTTCGTAGAAACCATCAACCCCAAGGTTGGATTGATGAGTTTCTTGGTCAAAGTTCACTCGTTTCATCGATCGAACTGTTCTACGAGTTTCGGAGCAATGACATTATTCGCGATGACCTTGGCCAGGTGATTCCATCAATTCCTGAAGTAATTTCTGAAAGAAAACGGCCCAAGTAGCTGTGGGATACCATCATCCATCCTGGATTCATCTGGATAAGCAGAAAAAGTGCTTTCTCCTTCGTGTCTATTGGAATCGAGGGGTAATCTGTTATCGAGTAGCGTTCCATCGATATCCAGATGAATCCAATCGTAGAAGCTGGTGGACCAGGTTCGAAATATGGTTGCTTCGTAGAAACCATCAACCCCAAGGTTGGATTGATGAGTTTCTTGGTCAAAGTTCACTCGTTTCATCGATCGAACTGTTCTACTTTGGAGCTTTGGAGCAATGACTCCAAAAACGATGCACTTATCCAGACGTATCCATCGATGCACCAGGTTGTTTTGGCTATGTAATGAGTCAAATTTTCGCCCAGCATCGTTGGATACCGTGGATACGTCTGGAAAATGTATGAGTTCTTTCGCGGTAGCCTTTCGCAGAGTTCGAACTCTGGGAGGTCCTCTTTCTGAACGATACACTTATCCAGACGTATCCATCGACGCACCAGGTTGTTTTGGTCACACATCGAGCCAAATTTTAACCGGGCATCGTTGGATACCGTGGATACGTCTGGAAAATGTATGAGTTCTTTCTCGGCAGCCTTTCGCAGAGTTCGAACTCTGCGAAGGGCTGCGAGGTCATTTTTGTTGACTCATTTTCTTTATTATATAATCAATCAACATACATATTACATTTCTATTTCTCACGCAGTTTACATTTTTTTTCAATATCTGTTAAATTGTTTTTTATTTTATTGTTCAATTTCCAACGATTTAACCTCCAGTCATATTTTCCACCTATTTTCGGGCTAAGGTTGCATCTCTTCGCCGTTGTCATTTCTCCGTTTAACCCCCAAGTTGGAATAACGTTATTATTACTTGGGGGTTAAAAATTACGCGTGACAGCGCAGCCTGAACCTATCTCGAACTTCAACCAACTTCAACAAATGACGATACATAGTCGGTAAAATCGACACTCTATTGATCTGACCAGGCATTAATGCATAGCAGTGTACCTTCCATGTTTCTTGCATCTCAAATTCAGATGCAGAATGTTCCGCTAGAAGCCGACCAAAGGTGTCAATGTGATCTCCAGTGAGCCACTCGCCTCTCAATATAATATTTCGATTTTCGATTTTTAACGTGTTCATCATATTTATCTTTCGAAAAGACAAAAGCAGTCAACAGCTAATAGCGAGTTTCAGTACAGCGCCCGTAGCAGCTTTTGATATAATGCACGTAGCAGCTTTCAATGTAGTGCACGTAGCAGCTTTCAGTATAGCGCACGAAGCAGCTTTCAATGTAGCGCACGAAGCAGCTTTCAATGTAGCGCACGTAGCAGCTTTCAATATAGCGCGCGGAGCAGCTTTCAATATAGCGCGCGAAGCAGCTTTTATTATAGCGCACGAAGCAGCTTTCAATATAGCGCGCGAAGCAGCTTTTAATATAGCGCGCGAAGCAGCTTTTATTATAGCGCACAAAGCAGCTTTTCTTATAGCGCACGAAGCAGCTTTTATTATAGCGCACGAAGCAGCTTTCAATACAGCGCGTATAGCAGCTGTAGATGGATAGTGGAAAGGAAAAAAGTGAAAGGTAAACGGAAGAAAACAAAGGTCTCTCCGTGCTGTGTCTCCGGAAACCGAAAAAACCTGCACACAAAAAAAATAATCGCACCCATCAGAGATTGGCGCAACAAATGGTAGAATAAGGTGTCTGATAATATTTTCTTGATCACTTTATTATCTATTATTCATAATGAAGAACTTTGTTATCTAGTATCCATAATTTGAAGATAAATGTGAATGAAAGTACTTTAAAAAGGTAGAACCGTGTTATTTCATTCAATTTAATGTTCAGTACAAAAGTCAAGAGAGACATTTGATGTTCAGCACAAAAGTCAAGAGAGACAAACTTGTAGATAATTTAAATCGCCAGGTCTTTATTCATCATACTTCATCGTCTACGATCGATATTTATCAAAATAATTTTGAATAAAAAAGGGTCTAATTGGAAAATCAGCATTATGTTCTTCAATTCAATTTTCAGCACATTAATCGGGAAGAACAAAGCTATAGGAAACAAAAATCCCCACAATTATGCTCATTATACTTCATCGTCTATGATCAATATTTTCAACACCTAAACGGGTAAAAGCCGGGAGTTATGCGTTTCACCGCGATCAGCTGATTTTCACGAATTTTTTATGCAGAATGTTTACTGAAACGGCGAATAATTACTTGACCATTATATATCTTAGCAACGATTTAACACGACCGAATATACACTACCGTCGGAAAGTTTCCGGACAAAAGTCCAAAAAAGTTCCCGCACTCTTTTTCGTGTTATTCCATCGATAATTTAGATAAATGAATTTAATATACGGAATTTTAAAGAAAAAAAATCCCATTTCATTTTTTTTAAATGAAAATTGTTTGCGATTTTTTTTTACGACTAGGACGTCATTTTGAAAACGATCATTGTTCGTCTTTTTTTCCCCTTTTACGGAGCGACCACGTTTTCAGTAGAAATTTTTTTTTCGAATTTCTTCGACCGAATCTTGAAAAGGCAAAGCTCAAGCTTCAGTTTTGTTTTTTTTTCAAATCCGGTACAATTTTTTCGAGAAAAATTATCATGTTTTTGGCGAAAAAAGACGAAATTCAAAAATTCCTGCGCAACACGAAAACTATCACATTTAGAAAAAATCCCCAGGGAGTGAAAAGTTGCCTCTGAGATTTTTCTAGTCACTAGATTTTTTTCAGATTTTTTTTTCCGAAATTTTTTTTTTTTTTCATCGGTTTTAGTCGAACTCCAGGTATATCAATTTCCGTAATTTAAAAACTATGGGTTTTTTGACCAAAAGTCCTAGTACAAAAAAGTTTTATTTCTTCATTTTAAATGTTTTGCAATTTTTTCAGATTTTTTTTCGAATTTTTTTATCTGATGATGTTTATTTCGAAAATGGGATTGAATTGAAATATTATGAGGAATAAAAATTTTATATTTTAATTTTAAGAGGTTTTGAATTTTTGAAGCTTAGTTTCTTCACTTACAGATTGAACTTGTGTCTCATCAAAGAATTAATGAAGGAAGCCGCCGTATATTTTCGAGAGACTCGTTGAAAGGATGCCGCGTATAGTCCAATAAATGCTGAGTATCAAAGACGGTTTCTTCTACGAGACACAAGTTAAATCGGTAAGTGATGAAATTAGTCTACAAAAATTCGAAACCTGTTAAAATTGAAATATAAAACTTTAACCCTCATAATATTTCAATTCAATCCCAAATTCGAAATAAACATCATCGGATAAGAAAATTCGGGAAAAAATCTGAAAAATTTTCAAAGTGTTTAATATGAAGAAATAAAACTTTTTTGCACTTGAACTTTTGGTCAAAAACCGATAGCTTTCAAATTACAGAAATTAATATACCTGGAGTTCGACTGAAATAAATGAAAAAAAAAATGTCAGAAAAAAAAATCTAAAAAAAATCTAGTGACTAGAACAATCTGAGGGGCAACTTTTCACTCATTTGAGATTTTTTTCTAAATGTGATAGTTTTTGTGTTACGCAGGAATTTCTGGATTTCGTCTTTTTTCGCCACAAACATGATGACTTTTTTCGAAAAAATCGCACCAGATTTAAAAAAAAACGAAATTGAAGCTTGAGCTTTGCCTTTTCAAGGACCGGTCAAAGAAATTCGAAAAAAAAAATTCCACTAAAAACGCGGTCGCTCTGTAAAAGTGGGAAAAAGACGAAATATGGTCGTTTTCAAAATGACGTCCTAGTCGTAAAAATAATCCCAAAAATTTTTCAAGAAAAGCAAAATGAAATGAAATTTCTCTTATTTAAAATCCTGTTAATTAAATACATTTATTTATTCTACATTATCGACGGAATAACACGAAAAAGAGTGCGGGAACTTTTTCGGACTTTTGTCCGAAAACTTTCCGACGGTGGTGTATGTTCATAAAATCATTTGCATAAAAAAAAAAAAACACTGTTTACTTTACTCAGTTGCTTGTGACAGATTGGGTGGTTGTGTTTTTATTTTTTTATTTTTATTTTATTCTCTTCAGGAATAAAAAATGTAATGAAATGATTATTGGAATAATAAATGAAGGAAATGATTTCTTTCCAAAAAATAAATTAAGCAATAAAAAAAATGTGAAATAAAAATTGTTTCAAGAAAACAAAAAAACTCCCGACTTTGAAATGGCGTATTTTAAAGAAAGAAAAACTTGAAAAAAAAATAGCAAATAATCATAAAAAACTCTCTCAGTATTTCGTTTTTCTAATCTGAAAATATTCATCAATGAATAATTGAATGATAATTTGACAGCTGATATGGAATGTAGAGGATGTTGAGAGTATTTTCCTAGACTGTGTATAAGAGATGGAGGAGATGTCTTCCGACATCTTCTAAATTTCATATCAGCTGCCATAATTATCATTCAATTATTTATTGATAAATATTTTCAGATCAGAAAAACGAAATCCTAGGAAAGTTCTTCATGATTATTGTCTTGTCGAAGAATGCACCTAAATTTTTTCAAAATTTTCAAAAATTTTTTTTCGATTTTGCAAAAATTGTTTATTTGCAAAATGCAAAAAATCGCTCAAAATATTTTGCAAAAAAATCTAGTACATTTTTCGAGTGATTTTAAGAACTTTTTATTCTTGACAACTTTTTCTAAATCGCATCATTTGAAAAAAAAAAAAAAAATCATTACTTTTTTCACGAAAATTTTTCACCACAGTCGCCATTTTGAATACACTAATGTAAAAAAAAAAATTTTTGACCATGGATTATTGAAATTCAAACATTCATGCCACCGGTTAGTACAGTTCCAGGTCCATCCCAAACCGGGAAACCCTTGAAAACTCAATTTCGAAAAAAAAGTGTGAAAAAATCATGTTTTTTTTTAAACCGCATTTTCTTATAATTAAACTTTTTTGTTGAGAAATTTCATGGATACCATCGGAAAGAGCACATGTTAAACTGAAAGATTATGTACTTTTAATTTTTTTTTAGTCCAGAGTAGCAGTAGTTATGAGCCACTAAATAGTGGTGTACCTCGAGGGGTGTTCTGGGCCGAAACGGGTTAGTACGCACTTTTGTACATGATCGTTTTTCGGCCATTTTTCGACCATCAGGAATCGCGCGCACAGCTCATGTAAAATGTCTTTGCCAAAGTTATTTGTAACGAACTTGATAATGGGAGTAATAGCGCCATTTTCGTTATTTGAAAAGTTTCGTACGATTTTTTGTCGCAAAGTTATTTTGTATTTGTGGCTGAAAATAACGAATTTTCGAAAATGTTACGTAGCTCAAGAACTATAAGGATAAAGACGAAAAAATGTCGAAATTATAAAAAGTTGTATAATTTTGTTCTGGATCACCTGTAAAAATTGTAAAAAGTTGTATAATTTTGTTCTGGATCACCTGTAATATTTTGAGAATTTTTCTTCTCAATTTATTTTTCACCATTTCTGCTCAAAACTCTGATGAGTAGGATAGCTCAACTCAAAAACTATTGCGTTCAGAACAAAATACTAAGAGGAGAAACTTTCTTCATTTTCTATTTAGAATGCGCCTGATTTTTTCAGATCTTTTTGTAATTTTTTTCAAAATTTTTTTTGGCTGAATCTCGGAGAATTGTCCAATTGATAGACAGGCGTATCACGAAAAATATTAAATTGAAGACAAAACCTCATGCGAGGAAATGTTGCAATGGTCCGTTTTAAATACGATTAAATTTTCCAAAATTTAAAAAAATGGTGTCAAAATGTACTTTTTCTTTCTAATTATTCAAAATGAATCACTGCAAACTGCAATATTTTTTCCTCTTCTCATTTCGTCCCCAACTCAATCGTTTTCGAGATACGCAAGCCAATCGTTTTTACGATTTTCCGAGTTTCGGCCAAAAAAGTTTTGAAAAAAATTTCAAAAAAAAATTTTGAAATAATTCAGGCGAATTTAAAAAGAAAAATAAGAAAGTTTCTCCACTTATATTTCGTTCTGAACGCAATACTTTTTGAGTTAAGCCATTCTACTCATCAGAGTTCCGAGCGTAAATGTTAAAAAAAAAAATTTCGAAGGAAAATTCTGAAAAAATTGTACGTGATTCAGGGCAAACTTACGCAAATTTTTACACCTCTGACATTTCCCCTCAAGCCCTATAGTTCGAAAATAAAGCTCTCGCAACTCTCTTTATGTTTGTCATGAATAAAAATAGAGAAATAATTTTCCATAAGCTATAAACGCGATTTCCGATGGTCAAAAAATAGCCAAAAAACGGTCATGTACAAAAGTACATACTGGGTCGAAAAAATACCGCGAAAAAGCAATGCACTCTGAATGACCGTTCAACTGTTATGATCAAAATTATTCGACAGACTGGCACAGTTGAATTTATGTTTGACCCATTTTTTAATACCCAAGCCAAATCTGGGCTAGATAGCCTCAAACTAACTATTGGGTTCATGGTATAGCCCAAAAATAATTCACCCGTTTTTTCTTTTTGCATTTCCAATTTTTTGTGAAAAGTTATGTAAACAAATTGTCAAACATTTTGTCTTTTTGGAAAAAAATAGCGCCATTCGATCCTACGGGAAAAATGAAGAAGAAAACACCAGTTATGAATTTTTGTTTATATAGTTTGAGGCTATCTACCCTAGATTCGGCTTGGGATACAACAAGGTCAACATCATTTCTCAGGTTGAAACTGTTTATAACAATTTTACACCAACAATATTGAATCTGACGAAAAAACGCTAGGTTTTCTTCTTGATTTTTCCCGTAGAATCGAATGGCACTATTTGTTTTTTAAAATCACAGAATTTTTGACATTTTGTTTTAATAACTTTTAATGAACAATTGGAAACGCAAAAAGAAATAAAAAAGACGGGTAGATTATTCTTGGGCTATGCCATGAACCCAATACTTAGTTTGAGGCTATCTTGCTCAGGATCAGCTTGGGATAAAACGAGGTGGACATTATTTCTCAGATTCAAATTCTTCATAACGATTTTACACCAACAAAGTAGAGTCTGACGAAAAAACGGCAAAGAAGTTTTCTTCTTGATTTTTTCCGTAGAATCGAATGCTGCTTTTTTTCAAAAAGACAACATTTTTGACAATTTGTTTCAATAAATTTTTATTATAAACAATTGGAAATGCAAAAAGAAAAAACGAGTGATTTATTGTTGGGCTATGCCATGAATCTTACTTTGAGGCCACTTAGTTTGAGGTTGTCTAGCTCAGAAAAACCCTAAAAACCACTGACTGAACTTCATTGTAAAGCAAATCTTATCAAGAGACTCGGCAGAGTCTCGGGACAAGTACATTTGACAGCGTCGTCTGCTTGCCCGAGACTCACCCGAGTATATTATCTCTGAATAAAGCGATTTCGACGGTGGGGGTAAACTCTTTCTTGAATTACGGAGCCCAAGGGTGATCTCATGATCTGAAATTTGAACTAGAGACTAATTAAGTTATCCTCCTTCGATTGAGCCGTAAATCGACCCGATTAATGCCGTAATTGCTGAAAAAAAAACTTTGCACAGAAAAAATTATGCAATGATCGAAGTGTGCGTGCGCGTATGTATACGACACAGAGAAAGGCCTCGTGGCGCTGGCGTGTTTCTGATTGGTCGCGACTGACGACACATAAAACAAACAGTGCAGACGAGCAGGTGACGTCAGCTGATCGCGATGGAAAAATCATCATCGATAATTCGACGGCCCATATGGACGCGAGTGTGAGAGAGATAGCTGAAATAGGTTCACATTTTTCTTTCACGCCGTTAACATTTTCGAGAAAATAATGGTTACGAACTTGTTCCTTGTCGAACAACAAACGTTGGCTAACCATTTACTTTCTCGAGAGTGCAGGGTTAAGTAAGAAAAACGTGAATACTGTGCTTACAGCTTTGACAGCTCGTCATAACCTCACAAATGCTAATTTGCAGCTGGCATTACCACCGACATGCTCCAGTGACGGGGGAATATGCTTCATGAATGAATTATATGCTTCACAACCTTTGCCCCATTCCTACACCCACAATTTTATTCATTTATAGCATAACTAACATCGCCGCTGGCATTAGATTAATTGCAAAGCGATGATAACTCTCAGGGACATAGAAATCTTGTCGCTGAGCCACATGAAAATCTTGTCGCTGCGGCACATGAAAATCTTGTTGCTGCCAGTTATCCGGAAGCTCCAGATAATTCTCAATGACATAAAAATCTTGCCACTGAGCCACATGAGAATCTTGTCGCTGAGAGTTATCCGGAAGCTCTGGATAATTCTCATCGACAAGTTGTTGCTTCGGAAGGAACCAAATATTGTGAAGCGACAAGTTTTCTGGAATTGTTTACAGCGACAACATTTATACGGGGAAAATATTCATCACTTTCTGATAGCGATGCATGTTTTCCCTGTTTGTTAAATTAATCACAAAGCGAGAATAACTCTCAGCGACATAAAAATCTTGTGACTGAGCAACATGAAAATCGTGTCGCTGAGAATTATGCTCCGGAAGGAGCCAAATATTATAGAGCGACAAGTTTTCTGTAATCGTTTGCAGCAACAACATTTGTCTAAATGATTCTTACAGGGAAAACATTCATCGCTTTCTGATAGCGATGCATTTATTCCCTGCTAGTTGGATTGATCGCAAAGCGACAATAACTCTCAGCGACATGAAAATCTTGTCACTGAGCTACATAAAAATCGTGTTGGTGAGAGTTTTGCTCCGGAAGGAGCAAAATATAGTACAGCGACAAGTTTTCTGGAATTGTTTGCAGCGACAACATTTGTGTAAATGATTCTCACAGGTTGGCATGAATTTGGGCTCAAATTTAGCTCCACAGAGTACATTTGCAGAAAAAAAATCAGCATGGTAAACCCATCGAGCCAACACGATAAATTCTTTATTGCAAAATTGATGTAAAAACTTTGATTTTTCCAAGCTGATGATCAAAAATTAAAAATTGCCCTCTTGCGATAAATTGAGACGTTGGCACGTATTTGCTCTTCCTTTCAGCTTATCAAAACATGTTGACTGGAAAAAATAATTATTTTACCATTTTTACTCTGAGACGAGCGATATTCGTTTGAAAATTTACGAAAAATCGTAATTTTCCAGCGATAATCGTGGTAATGGGCCAAAAATCATATCTCGGCGAGAGATTGAGATATCGGCATGAATTCGGGCTTAAATTCGGCTCCACAGAGTACATTCGCAGGAAAAAAATTAGCATGGTACTCCCATCGAACCAACACAATAAATTCTTCGTTGCAAATTGATATAATAACTTTGATTTTTCCAAGCCGATGGTTAAAAGTTGAAAATTGCCCTCTCGCGATAAATTGAGACGTGCTTACCGTTCGTGTGAACAAAACAAACTGTGTGGCCGCTGGAAAAAAAATCATAATTTTACCATATTTACTCGGAGACGAGCGATTTTCGTCTGAAAAATCACGAAAAGCGTAATTTTCGTCATTTTCCAGGGATAATCCTGGTAATGGGCACAAAATCATATCTCGGCGAGAAATTCAGATAGGAGCATTGATGAATTTTGAATCAGGATTTTGTTCCTTGTAAGTTCTTTCCTGTTTGCTTATACTTTACATTACAAAGAACGAGTTAACGCCTTTATCTGATATTGCCATTTTTCATTTCATTTTTTCTTTCAAAATATCAGCTAACTCGCCTAAAAAACCTTGATACAAAACATCTCGCCTCGAATACCGTGGCCAATAACAACTCAAAACACTTAAAATGAAGACAAAATTCGGAGTCAGAAAAAAAGAAGTGATATCCTAGCCAAAAATCCCCTTCCCGGGGAAAAAAGCTTGGACAAGTCCATTTGTTGGTGACCACTTTTTTCATTTGTTTTCACAGATAAATCTATCTAAAACAAAATTAAAACCTCCGAAAAAATAAAGAATAGAAAAAAGCCTTCGAAAAAAATGGCTTTGAAAAAAATTCGAAAAGACTAAATCAATTTCAAGACAATATAAATCACTGAAAAAAATCCTCCTGAACGACTCCTCTCAAAAAATTGAAGCTCCTTAAAAAATAATGAATAAAGAAAAACCCCAAAAAAAATTCAAGAAGATTGAAAAAAATACAAGAAATGTGAAAATGGTAAAGAAAAGTTGATGATTTTCGCTCAGCACAAAAAATTCTGATATCTATAAAAGGACAAGTATTCCATTGATGTCTCAAAATCAATTAATTAAAAAAAAAACTTCCAAAAAAACACGTCTCAACAAAAAGAAACCTCTAAAAACAAAATAGCAAATCGACAGGAAACTTCAGAATATCAGACAACAAAAAATTAAAATAATCGTAATAGGTTGTCCAAGCTCGAGTGCTGTCATACTCAATACAATACAATAAAATTAATTAATGACCAGAAAAAAGAAAACTTCCAAAAAGACACATCTCAAGAAAAGAAATCCCCTAAAAACAAAATGGCGAATCGACAGAAAAACTTCAGAGCATTGAACAACAAAAATTAAAATAATCGCAATAGGCTGTCCGAGCTCGCTCACTGCCATGCTCAATACAATACAATAAAAATAGATAAAAACAATACAATATACTAAAGTTTGTCATCGCATGTTGAGCGGATGCGCACAGAGTACTTGTCCGGCCCGAAAATTTTTGTATTAACTTCCGCTATTTATAGGTAGACAGAACAACTCTGCTGTATTCATGAGGAAAATAATAAACGTTATACAAACGTCACAGAACTTTATACATTCAAAGGAATTAGTACAAATTCAAAGTTCTCTCTCGATTTGATATACGATTCGCTTAAAATATAAATCGTTTTAGGAGAGAACCATGATTGACTCGAGTTTTCACCGACCTTTCGCGTGTCTTTTCTAAGAAGATTTCGGAGACCAAACAATTACGTTATGTCAAGTTCAACTTATGTGAGCACTTTTAATAAAAATTTTCGGGCCGGACAAGTACTCTGTGCGCATCCGCTCAACATGCAATGACAAACTTTAGTATATTGTATTGTTTTTATTTATTTTATTGTATTGTATTGAGCATGGCAGTGAGCGAGCTCGGACAGCCTATTGCGATTATTTTAATTTTTGTTGTTCAATGCTCTGAAGTTTTTCTGTCGATTCGCCATTTTGTTTTTAGGGGATTTCTTTTCTTGAGATGTGTCTTTTTGGAAGTTTTCTTTTTTCTGGTCATTAATTAATTTTATTGTATTGTATTGAGTATGACAGCACTCGAGCTTGGACAACCTATTACGATTATTTTAATTTTTTGTTGTCTGATATTCTGAAGTTTCCTGTCGATTTGCTATTTTGTTTTTAGAGGTTTCTTTTTGTTGAGACGTGTTTTTTTGGAAGTTTTTTTTTAAATTAATTGATTTTGAGACATCAATGGAATACTTGTCCTTTTATAGATATCAGAATTTTTTGTGCTGAGCGAAAATCATCAACTTTTCTTTACCATTTTCACATTTCTTGTATTTTTTTCAATCTTCTTGAATTTTTTTTTGGGTTTTTCTTTATTCATTATTTTTTAAGGAGCTTCAATTTTTTGAGAGGAGTCGTTCAGGAGGATTTTTTTCAGTGATTTATATTGTCTTGAAATTGATTTAGTCTTTTCGAATTTTTTTCAAAGCCATTTTTTTCGAAGGCTTTTTTCTATTCTTTATTTTTTGGGAGGTTTTAATTTTGTTTTAGATAGATTTATCTGTGAAAACAAATGAAAAAAGTGGTCACCAACAAATGGACTTGTCCAAGCTTTTTTCCCCGGGAAGGGGATTTTTGACTAGGATTTTATTATTTACTGCCGTTCGTGTTCATGCTTAATTCGCAATAATGAATACAAATTGACGACTAAATTTTGTTGAAATTGGTATTCAAGAGCTTATAAGTGAGAAAAATAAATATTTCGTCAATCACACATGAAATTTTTGCAGTGATGAGACGATTACTTTTTCAATTATCTCATTGACTTATTTCGGTATAGTAAAAAAAAAATAGTTCTCTACAAAACCATATAATTTTTTTCCTTTCAGTAAACATTCAAGTGTGCCAGCTTGTTGAATAATTTCCAACTTCATCCAACTTCAAACAGCTATAACAATTAAATGGTTGTTCTGCGTGTATTCCCCGTAAGAACTCCATTTGTAGCAGGGAATTAGATTTTCTATGAAAATATGTTAGTGACATTTCCGTGCGATTTTTTCCTCAAGAGTTTTAACACAACGTTCAAAGACTATTATTTTGTTATTATTTTTCTGTGTTATTCTTATGGAAAATTAAAAAAAAAATACAATGGGCTTCGCGAAATATTTTCATTATGAATTAAGTTCTCATTGTAGGATGCTTCTTTTATTATCATAATTCAACTTCTTTTAGTTGATGGAAGCGAAAAAAAAATTGCTGTTTTTATGCACACCCTGAAAATTCGTTACAACTAACTTGCAAGCATGTATATATAATGCATGAAGGAACAAAATCCTGTGATCAATAATCTTAAGAAAACGAAAACCTGTAAAAAAATATATGTATAATAGATAAAGAAACAAAGTCCTGTGTTCTTTAGTCTATAGAAAACGAAAAATTTGTAGAATATGACACAAAACATGAATAACTTGCAAATGAGGTGAAAAACTGGTGCAAATAGAATCATGCTCACAACCCAACAGTGAATGCACTGGTGCGAAAGAAAAATGATTCAGCGAAGATATTTTCACTGAAAAAAGTAACTTATCGCACTACACAGGCTTATTTATTATAACTATGCTCGGCCTATCTTTTTCATCGGCTGGTTTGCGACCGCAATGATACCAAACTTCATGAATAAGTTGATGGCAATTTTAAATTTAGTCAGCGCAGTCAAGTAGTTTGATCAACCAACCACAATTGATAAATTTTAATGCCTGCGATACCGAAAGGTTTTATCTATTGACAAATCAAAACATGAAACTGCAAAGCTCTAGCGTTCTGTCGAAGAACTTATTATGGTACTTAACATCTTCTTCTTCAAGAGCGCTCTTTGCACCAACCACAGTGTAGCATGGAGACACCAAAAAGTAAATCAACAACAGTAATACTCAAATTATCAGTATTAGTATTGATAATTGTTCTGACTCTATTTTCAGTATATCAAAGCTGCATTACTATAGTTGGTACAAAAAATGCTTTTGGTACTCTTGCGCTTTGGTTTGAGAGGTAGTCGGGAAAATAGCAAGCTGAGCGAGGCGGTCGAGACAGTAGGCACTTGAACAAAGACTAATCTCATTGTCAGGTATTATTATATGAAAAACATAAATAATTCTCATATCATTACCTGGAATTAATGACAGGCGATTACGCAGGAAATTGAAGAACTGACCTGGAAGACTTTCTTGGTACTCGAACAAGTGATCAAATGAAGATAGTTTGCCTGCGGATGAATCATTTTATATTTTGCTATTATCAAAAACCATCATCATTCAATATTATTGGAAACCAAGCGACATTGAAATTGTATGGGTGCATCAACTGTATATTTTTCTCATTATCAAACAAATATGAAAATAATAGAATTAAAACTTCCATGCGTCAATCAATATGACAGAACAATTGTTATTCTTCTAGTTTTTAAGTTAATTGATTTCAACGGGATAATAATCGAAATTATATACAATATACGAAAAATGAACAATACTCACGAATTATGGATCCAATCCAATACTGGGCACACAATATCAATTATATCCAGAGACTCGGTAGTCCCGTACAATATTCCGCAACGAATTGACGATTATAAATAAACAAATAATTACGTATTGTCACTTCTGACTGCATAAATGTAGTATATATAATATCGCGATACACAATATATTCCGCAACGAATTGAAGATTATAAATAGACGATATTCCGCAACGAATTGAAGATTATAAATAGACGAATAATCACGTATTGTCACTTCTGAGTGCGTAACCGTATATAATATCGCGATTTTGAAAAAAAATGAAAAAACTTGATATTTTTATTTGCGAAAATGAGGAAAGGTTCACACGAGTTGTTATTTATAACGAATTGTCACCATAGCATAAATAAAACATTTATGCTCCGACGCTTAATGTTTTAGTTCAGACTTTTCCCGATAGGTGGTCATCTATTCAAAACAGGCGAGTGCCACTGGGCTATAAAGTAACTGACTCGAGATGGAACGAACTATCAAAAAGATTTTTAATTGACCGAAAGATTGCAGCGATGTGTAAACAATTAGTATATACAATATGATAATTTATGAACAAACTAATAAAAAAATGGTTGTTTTATTGGTCGCTTTCAGCGGCATTAAAATGTTTAGTAGTCAATTTCGAAATTGAGGAAATAAAATTTGATTTCATTTCTTTGTCTCTCCCAGAAATTTGAAAAGTTGTAAAAATTAGTTTACTCATGAAATTAGAAGTAACAGTCTAGGAATTTGGGGTTGAGGAAATGAATCCAAGATCGCTTTTTGAATTTCGAGGATAGAAGTGCTTGTTTTGAGGAATTATTCGTACAAAAACGTGTTTCTTACTAAACCTTTTGTAGCCTTTTAACAAAAGGAAAAAAAAACTTATTCCGGCAATGGTTTTTTTTACAAGAATATTAAACAAACAAAGTAAACGTAAAACGCACAGTAGACGCAGTTTACGTAACTAGTTTACGTAAAGTAAAGTAAAAGTGAAGTAAAAAACCGTAAAGTGTGTGAAAGTAAATAGTAAAGTCGTTGAAGTAAAGTAAAGGTAAAGTTAGGTAAACAAAACATCAACAAACAATATATAAAGAGGAAATACATGACAAAGTGAAAACGGGGAACCCCAGCCGCGTCTCGACTTTTACTGACTGCTTGTTACCGACCGATGGTAACTACATCGAAAATAATCAGATTGATGTATAAGACTGGATCTAACCTTATCTGAATCCGGAAACAATACTGATCATCGAATTATTATTTCCAAAACTACTTGCACGCACGCCCGTAAACTTGGACGGACAGCTTCAACTTTTGAGGATAGAGGTGCATTTTTTAAGGAATTGTTTATTATATAAAAACTCATCTTTTACTAAGCCGTATATAGCCTTTCCACCACTAACAATACTTATTCTGGCAATTGTTTCATCACCCAAGAATATTCAATCAACAAGATAAACGGAGAGCATAAAGTAAACACTGTTATCGCGAGTATTTTACGTACAATGGAGTGAAAAAAAGTGGAAAAAGTACAGTGAGTGAAAGTAAATAGTAAAGTTGGCAAAGTAAAGTAACAATAAAGTCAAATAAACAAAAAACCAATTAACAATAATAAAAAAAGAAATACGTGACACAGTGAAAAAGGGGAACCTACCGCGTCTCGACATTTACTGACAACTTGTTACCGACCGATGGTAACCCCTCGAAAATAATCAGATTGATGGATGATACTGGCCTTACCTGATTCCGGGAACACTACTGATCATTGAAATATTATTTTCAAAACTACTTGCACGAATGCCCGTAAATTTGGACGGACAACTTTAACTTTTCTTATTTTTTATCAATCATACCTTTTGGTACTCATTGAGTGGTCATCAGAAACGCAATTAAAATGTTCGGTAGTAACTAATTATTGCATGATTGAATAAATGAAATGTGATTAAAAGTTAGTTGAACATTTTTTATATTTCATGAAATCGATCAAATTGAGTGCTGAAGTAAATTATTACAAAATGATTTGAAAAATCTATTCCGAACAGTCAGCTACATCTGGTCGGACAAACTGTTTATTGCCAAACCGATTGTATTTTGTAATGAATCGCAATCAGAAAAGAATCTTTTGCTGGTAATTATTATCAACCACCACTAACAAAACTTATTCTGGCAATTGTTTCTTCACCCAAGAATATTCAATCAACAAGATAAACGGAGAGCATAAAGTAAACACTGTTATCGCGAGTATTTTATGTACAATGGAGTGAAAAAAAGTGGAAAAAGTACAGTGAGTGAAAGTAAATAGTAAAGTTGGCAAAGTAAAGTAACAATAAAGTCAAATAAACAAAAAAACCAATTAACAATAATAAAAAAATAAATACGTGACACAGTGAAAAAGGGGAACCTCTACCGCGTCTCGACATTTACTGACAACTTGTTACCGACCGATGGTAACCGCTCAAAAATAATCAGATTGATGGATGATACTAGCCTTACCTGATTCCGGGAACACTACTGATCATTGAAATATTATTTTCAAAACTACTTGCACGCATGCCCGTAAATTTGGACGGACAACTTTAACTTTTCTTATTTTTTATCAATCATACCTTTTGGTACTCATTGAGTGGTCATCAGAAACGCAATTAAAATGTTCGGTAGTAAATAAAATGTGATTAAAAGTTAGTTGAACATTTTTTATATTCCATGAAATCGATCAAATTGAGTGCTGAAGTAAATTATTACAAAATGACTTGAAAAATCTATTCCGAACAGTCAGCTACATCTGGTCGGACAAACTGTTTATTGCCAAACCGATTTATTTTGTAATGAATCGCAATCAGAAAAGAATCTTTTGCTGGTGATTATTAATAATAATATTCCTTGACGATTTATGTAAAAACGCACTCCTTTCCTTGAAAAGCAAAAAGGGATCTTCGATTTATCCCGTCTAGCCCCAATTCCTCGGCCGGTTACTTTTAATTACATGAAAAATTAATTTTTTATAATTTTTTTTTTCAATTATCTAGAGGGAAAGCAGAACTTGAATAAATAGTTGAAAATTCAATTGTTATGAAATCAGAAGTAACAGTCTAAGAGTTTGTGGTTAGTCGGAATAAATCACAGATCACTGTTTAAATTTCGAGGATAGAAGTGCGTCCTTTAATGAATCGTTTACATGGGAATTTGTTCGCTACTAATTCTTATGTAGTCTCTTCACTACGAAAAAAAAAAAAAATATTCTGGCAAAGGTTTTATATTTTACAAGAATATTAAACAAATACGGTAAACGTAAAACGTAGACTAAACGTAGTTTACGGAAAGTAAAGTAAAAGTGAGGTAAAAAAGGACACTTAGTCAAAGTAAAATAAAAAATAAAGTTGTAAAAGTACAGTCAAAGTAAAGTAAGTTCGGCTACGTCCTGTCGGACCAAATGGTTATTTATTACCAAACCGATTCTATTCCAATAAATCACAACCAGAAGAGAATCGTTTGCTGGTGATTATTAATCGAACATAACAAGTGTTACCCGTTGTTCTTTTTCATCAAAGAACAACGTGTTACTCTTCGTTTTTTCCAATATCAAGCGTGTACGAGAAAAATGTGTATTTACTATTATGTTACCGATCCCCCAGTTATTATGCAATTGAACAATCGCCTTAGTTATTCGCAAACTATTGCATTTTCTTATTTATTCGTCGTGCAAATAAAAATAGAGCGTATCGTTGTCAATATTTCGCCCTTTTTTTTCATTTATTTTATTCAAAATATGAAGGGAAAGGCTTTGAGATTCCGTATCTCATGCAGCCCGTACAATCACAGATTGATTTTTACTTAAACTATAATTATAACATATGATTACATCACAGTTTCGTTACCTAAAAGTAAGTCTAGATGTTGAACATTAATCTAGATATAGATATCTATGTCTATGGTGAACTGTACCAGTGGCGCCACTGTCGCTTTTCTTAATAAATGTAGTAACGATTCTATACAGTACGGCAGGAATTCCTTGAGTTTTTTGAGTTTCGCTATTAAAATTTCTCTTTCCTTTTCGTATTTGGTACATTGCCAAATATATTTCGCCCTTTTTTTTTTATGTTTCTGCCATCTTACGGCAGCAGTGATAATCATGAGGAGCAGCGCCACCTTGTGGAAGGAAAAGGATAGTTTTGTTCAAACGATTAACCGTTGACGAGGAACATTCCCTGGACACCTGTTGCCTTGAGATCATGTAAGTATTTCTTCACTCTTATAGTCCGCAAATATAATTTTTATTTATTG
>JARBWI010000379.1:0-47998 GCA_037576405.1 Campoplex capitator | reverse complement strand
CGTATTCTTACTTTACGTATCCCGTTACTTATTCGAGGGCAATCAAGGCAATCAAAGTAATTCACTTACTATGCGCAGTTTTCATCCCTCTGTGGGCGCAATTTATTTTTTTTAATGAAATTTATCAAAAAACTCCGATTCCTGTCTATAAATTTTCTATAATAGTCGCGTCTGTGGCGTTCCCCCCCCCTTTTTTTATAAATTTCGATCAAAATGCGGTTGACGTAGCGCAAACTTATGTGTTTCGGGAATTCTTCTTCCTCACAGAATGCCGACAGCGCAATTAAAAGCCGCCCAAAAACTTCCGGAACTTTTGCAATATTTTTATCGTATTTAAGGATCGAACCGCGGATGTAGCCCGTCATCTTTGACTTCAAGATGGAGATTGGAGAATACAGTTTGTTGACAACACCTTCGTTTGTCTTTGTCCTATTAGCAACCCTAAATCATCGATAAAGCTGAAGTTGTATGCAAAGCTACGAAATAATAAACGAAACGTCTATAGATGGAATAAATATTTTGTGATGTGAAGGCGATTTTTCTGCCATGAGTGAATTCGCAAATCGGTGGTGACGACGACGACGACGACGACGACGACGACGACGACGACGACGACGACGACGACGACGACGACGAAGACGACGACGACGAAGACGACGACGAGGACGACGAGGACGGCGAGGACGACGACGAGGACGACGAGGACGACGACGAAGACGACGAGGACGACGACGACGACGACGACGACGACTACGAGGACGACGACGAGGACGACGAGGACGACGACGAAGACGACGAGGACGACGACGAGGACGAGGACGACGACGAAGACGACGACGAAGACGACGACGAGGACGACGAGGAAGACGAGGACGAGGACGAGAACGACGAGGGACGACGACGATGACGACGACGACGACGACGACGACGATGACGAGGACGATGACGACGACGACGACGACGACGACGTCAAGGAAAATTCCCATTTTGTGGACTTTTTATATCAATTATAGACACAGCTTTATTCCTTTTACAGAAACTATCGTTAAGTTATCCTTACATGAAAATTACGAAATAAAACCAAGAATAAAGAAGTCTTAATTGAGCAATTTTTTATTTCAATGCCAATCATTGGGTATAATCGAATAACTGTGGATCTTTGGATCAATAAGTTTAGACGAGGTGGGGATGCGGCTTTGAAGGATCATCGGAAAAACAATTATCGGCTACTGAAAACAACGTCGGAAGAAGAGTCCTGCTGTGTCAAGCTTTAGAAGCAGCTCCTTTCAAGCGAAGAAGAAAGCGAAGACGACATTGACATTTTTTCTGCAAATTTTTAATCAAAATGAAATCGTCGCTAGTTTCCGTGGTAATATAAATCCGATTTCAGCAATGCTCTAAATGGAATTCACAAAGCGATTGCAATGCTTACAGGGGAGAATTTTCAGTACGGGATCCACAATCCGTCGTTCTCAATGACACATTGCATACGGTTCGGCATCGAGTTTACTAAATTAAGGCAAACATCTTGCCTTGCCGCCATGTCTGCCCAAACACGGTGCACATGTGCCACGAGAGCGTCCCGATTTCGGTCTTGTCCTGATTCCCATTCACGGACCATTAAACCTATCGGCATTTATAAATTTTCATTTTCAAATTTCAATTTTCAAAAAAAAGCGTATATACAGTAAAATAATCGTTTTGTGACATCAAGAAACTTCGAATTAATACATACTCCACAAGTTCTCAATGGGGTTCAAATCAGGAGACTTGCTAGGCCAGTTTATGACGTTGACGTCCGGGTGTTGGTCAAACCACGCCATCGTCTCCCGAGATGTGTGTACCGCAGCATTATCCTGCATAAACTGGATCTGCGGTAACACATCGACAGGAAAGCGCGCTCTGGCTGCGGGCAACATTACGTTATCCAGGATGTCTACGTAGTCTCCAGAATTCATTCGCGCAGGGATTTCGCAGAGGGACATCACCCCAGCCGCGGACATACAACCCCAAAAACCGACGGATATCCTCCCAGCCCATTGTTTTTCTACCACATAGCGTGGGTCCAATTGAAATTCTCGCGCCCGTGGACGATAAACACTGCGTCGGCCGTCGTCTGAGGTCTTGAAAACCTATAGACAGAGGGGACTATCACACTACGAACTAAGCGTGCATCTATCGCTGCTGCTGGGCTTCCAGTATTATTTTCCGATGTTATCAATTATCCTGTTTTGCAACTGATCCAGCGATCCAAGCGATCTAAGAAACAAAAATTTCAAAAATTTGAAGAAAAATACCTTTTCGTCGGACCATATAATGGAAGCCCATTGTTCGGGCGTCCACCTCAGATGCTCTTGAGCAAAAATGAGTCGGTCTTCGCGGTGCTGTTCCGTCAGTGGCGTTTTTTTAGACAGACGATGAGCGGTTAACCCAACACTTTTCAATCGCCGTCGAGCTGTGCTGACGCTTCTGTCAATCGCCGTCTCGTTCAATGCTGCGGCTACTGTGGTGAACGGAGCTTCTTCTACAGCTTGACAAAGCTGGACGTCTTCTTCCGGCGTTGTTTTCAGCGGCCGATGATTGTTTTTCCGATGATCCTTCAAAGCCGCATCCCCACCTTGTCTAAATTTATTGATCCAAAGATCCACAGTTTTTCGATTACACCCAATGGTGGCTCGAATGCGATCCCGAGACCAGCCTGCCTGGCATAAACCAGCAATCCGTCCTCGAGTCACTGGATCGTAATTTGAAAAAATATTGCGTTCCCCTTCATTCGCTTCCGCCATTTTTACTTGTGGATTGAAGTTACGATTGAAATAAGACGCGAATAAAAGAAAACGCATTGATAATACCCTGTAGTTGAAAAAAATATGAGTCTTGTAACTGCATTAGAAGAAGAATTACTAGCCTCAACATCCGATTCACTTGATTGCATCATTCGTTACTTTGGATTCATCTGGATAGGCAGGAAAAGTGCTTTCTCGTTCGTATCCATTGGAAATTCGAATATTTAAATAGGAAACGAGCGCTAATCTGTTATCGAGTAGCGTTCCATCGATATCCAGATGAATCCAATCGTAGAAGCTGGTGGACCAGGTTCGAAATATGGTTGCTTCGTAGAAACCATCAACCCCAAGGTTGGATTGATGAGTTTCTTGGTCAAAGTTCACTCGTTTCATCGATCGAACTGTTCTACGAGCTTCGGAGCAATGACATTATTCGCGATGACCTTGGCCAGGTGATTCCATCAATTCCTGAAGTAATTTCTGAAAGAAAACGGCCCAAGTAGCTGTGGGATACCATCATCCATCCTGGATTCATCTGGATAAGCAGAAAAAGTGCTTTCTCCTTCGTGTCTATTGGAATCGAGGGGTAATCTGTTATCGAGTAGCGTTCCATCGATATCCAGATGAATCCAATCGTAGAAGCTGGTGGACCAGGTTCGAAATATGGTTGCTTCGTAGAAACCATCAACCCCAAGGTTGGATTGATGAGTTTCTTGGTCAAAGTTCACTCGTTTCATCGATCGAACTGTTCTACTTTGGAGCTTTGGAGCAATGACTCCAAAAACGATGCACTTATCCAGACGTATCCATCGATGCACCAGGTTGTTTTGGCTATGTAATGAGTCAAATTTTCGCCCAGCATCGTTGGATACCGTGGATACGTCTGGAAAATGTATGAGTTCTTTCGCGGTAGCCTTTCGCAGAGTTCGAACTCTGGGAGGTCCTCTTTCTGAACGATACACTTATCCAGACGTATCCATCGACGCACCAGGTTGTTTTGGTCACACATCGAGCCAAATTTTAACCGGGCATCGTTGGATACCGTGGATACGTCTGGAAAATGTATGAGTTCTTTCTCGGCAGCCTTTCGCAGAGTTCGAACTCTGCGAAGGGCTGCGAGGTCATTTTTGTTGACTCATTTTCCTTATTATATAATCAATCAACATACATATTACATTTCTATTTCTCACGCAGTTTACATTTTTTTTCAATATCTGTTAAATTGTTTTTTATTTTATTGTTCAATTTCCAACGATTTAACCTCCAGTCATATTTTCCACCTATTTTCGGGCTAAGGTTGCATATCTTCGCCGTTGTCATTTCTCCGTTTAACCCCGAAGTTGGAATAACGTTATTATTACTTGGGGGTTAAAAATTACGCGTGACAGCGCAGCCTGAACCTATCTCGAACTTCAACCAACTTCAACAAATGACGATACATAGTCGGTAAAATCGACACTCTATTGATCTGACCAGGCATTAATGCATAGCAGTGTACCTTCCATGTTTCTTGCATCTCAAATTCAGATGCAGAATGTTCCGCTAGAAGCCGACCAAAGGTGTCAATGTGATCTCCAGTGAGCCACTCGCCTCTCAATATAATATTTCGATTTTCGATTTTTAACGTGTTCATCATATTTATCTTTCGAAAAGACAAAAGCAGTCAACAGCTAATAGCGAGTTTCAGTACAGCGCCCGTAGCAGCTTTTGATATAATGCACGTAGCAGCTTTCAATGTAGTGCACGTAGCAGCTTTCAGTATAGCGCACGAAGCAGCTTTCAATGTAGCGCACGAAGCAGCTTTCAATGTAGCGCACGTAGCAGCTTTCAATATAGCGCGCGGAGCAGCTTTCAATATAGCGCGCGAAGCAGCTTTTATTATAGCGCACGAAGCAGCTTTCAATATAGCGCGCGAAGCAGCTTTCAATATAGCGCGCGAAGCAGCTTTTATTATAGCGCACAAAGCAGCTTTTCTTATAGCGCACGAAGCAGCTTTTATTATAGCGCACGAAGCAGCTTTCAATACAGCGCGTATAGCAGCTGTAGATGGATAGTGGAAAGGAAAAAAGTGAAAGGTAAACGGAAGAAAACAAAGGTCTCTCCGTGCTGTGTCTCCGGAAACCGAAAAAACCTGCACACAAAAAAAATAATCGCACCCATCAGAGATTGGCGCAACAAATGGTAGAATAAGGTGTCTGATAATATTTTCTTGATCACTTTATTATCTATTATTCATAATGAAGAACTTTGTTATCTAGTATCCATAATTTGAAGATAAATGTGAATGAAAGTACTTTAAAAAGGTAGAACCGTGTTATTTCATTCAATTTAATGTTCAGTACAAAAGTCAAGAGAGACATTTGATGTTCAGCACAAAAGTCAAGAGAGACAAACTTGTAGATAATTTAAATCGCCAGGTCTTTATTCATCATACTTCATCGTCTACGATCGATATTTATCAAAATAATTTTGAATAAAAAAGGGTCTAATTGGAAAATCAGCATTATGTTCTTCAATTCAATTTTCAGCACATTAATCGGGAAGAACAAAGCTATAGGAAACAAAAATCCCCACAATTATGCTCATTATACTTCATCGTCTATGATCAATATTTTCAACACCTAAACGGGTAAAAGCCGGGAGTTATGCGTTTCACCGCGATCAGCTGATTTTCACGAATTTTTTATGCAGAATGTTTACTGAAACGGCGAATAATTACTTGACCATTATATATCTTAGCAACGATTTAACACGACCGAATATACACTACCGTCGGAAAGTTTCCGGACAAAAGTCCAAAAAAGTTCCCGCACTCTTTTTCGTGTTATTCCATCGATAATTTAGATAAATGAATTTAATATACGGAATTTTAAAGAAAAAAAATCCCATTTCATTTTTTTTAAATGAAAATTGTTTGCGATTTTTTTTTACGACTAGGACGTCATTTTGAAAACGATCATTGTTCGTCTTTTTTTCCCCTTTTACGGAGCGACCACGTTTTCAGTAGAAATTTTTTTTTCGAATTTCTTCGACCGAATCTTGAAAAGGCAAAGCTCAAGCTTCAGTTTTGTTTTTTTTTTCAAATCCGGTACAATTTTTTCGAGAAAAATTATCATGTTTTTGGCGAAAAAAGACGAAATTCAAAAATTCCTGCGCAACACGAAAACTATCACATTTAGAAAAAATCCCCAGGGAGTGAAAAGTTGCCTCTGAGATTTTTCTAGTCACTAGATTTTTTTCAGATTTTTTTTTCCGAAATTTTTTTTTTTTTTCATCGGTTTTAGTCGAACTCCAGGTATATCAATTTCCGTAATTTAAAAACTATGGGTTTTTTGACCAAAAGTCCTGGTACAAAAAAGTTTTATTTCTTCATTTTAAATGTTTTGCAATTTTTTCAGATTTTTTTTCGAATTTTTTTATCTGATGATGTTTATTTCGAAAATGGGATTGAATTGAAATATTATGAGGAATAAAAATTTTATATTTTAATTTTAAGAGGTTTTGAATTTTTGAAGCTTAGTTTCTTCACTTACAGATTGAACTTGTGTCTCATCAAAGAATTAATGAAGGAAGCCGCCGTATATTTTCGAGAGACTCGTTGAAAGGATGCCGCGTATAGTCCAATAAATGCTGAGTATCAAAGACGGTTTCTTCTACGAGACACAAGTTAAATCGGTAAGTGATGAAATTAGTCTACAAAAATTCGAAACCTGTTAAAATTGAAATATAAAACTTTAACCCTCATAATATTTCAATTCAATCCCAAATTCGAAATAAACATCATCGGATAAGAAAATTCGGGAAAAAATCTGAAAAATTTTCAAAGTGTTTAATATGAAGAAATAAAACTTTTTTGCACTTGAACTTTTGGTCAAAAACCGATAGCTTTCAAATTACAGAAATTAATATACCTGGAGTTCGACTGAAATAAATGAAAAAAAAAATGTCAGAAAAAAAAATCTAAAAAAAATCTAGTGACTAGAACAATCTGAGGGGCAACTTTTCACTCATTTGAGATTTTTTTCTAAATGTGATAGTTTTTGTGTTACGCAGGAATTTCTGGATTTCGTCTTTTTTCGCCACAAACATGATGACTTTTTTCGAAAAAATCGCACCAGATTTAAAAAAAAACGAAATTGAAGCTTGAGCTTTGCCTTTTCAAGGACCGGTCAAAGAAATTCGAAAAAAAAAATTCCACTAAAAACGCGGTCGCTCTGTAAAAGTGGGAAAAAGACGAAATATGGTCGTTTTCAAAATGACGTCCTAGTCGTAAAAATAATCCCAAAAATTTTTCAAGAAAAGCAAAATGAAATGAAATTTCTCTTATTTAAAATCCTGTTAATTAAATACATTTATTTATTCTACATTATCGACGGAATAACACGAAAAAGAGTGCGGGAACTTTTTCGGACTTTTGTCCGAAAACTTTCCGACGGTGGTGTATGTTCATAAAATCATTTGCATAAAAAAAAAAAAACACTGTTTACTTTACTCAGTTGCTTGTGACAGATTGGGTGGTTGTGTTTTTATTTTTATTTTATTCTCTTCAGGAATAAAAAATGTAATGAAATGATTATTGGAATAATAAATGAAGGAAATGATTTCTTTCCAAAAAATAAATTAAGCAATAAAAAAAGTGTGAAATAAAAATTGTTTCAAGAAAACAAAAAAACTCCCGACTTTGAAATGGCGTATTTTAAAGAAAGAAAAACTTGAAAAAAAAATAGCAAATAATCATAAAAAACTCTCTCAGTATTTCGTTTTTCTAATCTGAAAATATTCATCAATGAATAATTGAATGATAATTTGACAGCTGATATGGAATGTAGAGGATGTTGAGAGTATTTTCCTAGACTGTGTATAAGAGATGGAGGAGATGTCTTCCGACATCTTCTAAATTTCATATCAGCTGCCATAATTATCATTCAATTATTTATTGATAAATATTTTCAGATCAGAAAAACGAAATCCTAGGAAAGTTCTTCATGATTATTGTCTTGTCGAAGAATGCACCTAAATTTTTTCAAAATTTTCAAAAATTTTTTTTTGATTTTGCAAAAATTGTTTATTTGCAAAATGCAAAAAATCGCTCAAAATATTTTGCAAAAAAATCTAGTACATTTTTCGAGTGATTTTAAGAACTTTTTATTCTTGACAACTTTTTCTAAAAGTGCATCATTTGAAAAAAAAAAAAAAAATCATTACTTTTTTCACGAAAATTTTTCACCACAGTCGCCATTTTGAATACACTAATGTAAAAAAAAAAATTTTTGACCATGGATTATTGAAATTCAAACATTCATGCCACCGGTTAGTACAGTTCCAGGTCCATCCCAAACCGGGAAACCCTTGAAAACTCAATTTCGAAAAAAAAGTGTGAAAAAATCATGTTTTTTTTTAAACCGCATTTTCTTATAATTAAACTTTTTTGTTGAGAAATTTCATGGATACCATCGGAAGGAGCACATGTTAAACTGAAAGATTATGTACTTTTAATTTTTTTTTAGTCCAGAGTAGCAGTAGTTATGAGCCACTAAATAGTGGTGTACCTCGAGGGGTGTTCTGGGCCGAAACGGGTTAGTACGCACTTTTGTACATGATCGTTTTTCGGCCATTTTTCGACCATCAGGAATCGCGCGCACAGCTCATGTAAAATGTCTTTGCCAAAGTTATTTGTAACGAACTTGATAATGGGAGTAATAGCGCCATTTTCGTTATTTGAAAAGTTTCGTACGATTTTTTGTCGCAAAGTTATTTTGTATTTGTGGCTGAAAATAACGAATTTTCGAAAATGTTACGTAGCTCAAGAACTATAAGGATAAAGACGAAAAAATGTCGAAATTATAAAAAGTTGTATAATTTTGTTCTGGATCACCTGTAAAAATTGTAAAAAGTTGTATAATTTTGTTCTGGATCACCTGTAATATTTTGAGAATTTTTCTTCTCAATTTATTTTTCACCATTTCTGCTCAAAACTCTGATGAGTAGGATAGCTCAACTCAAAAACTATTGCGTTCAGAACAAAATACTAAGAGGAGAAACTTTCTTCATTTTCTATTTAGAATGCGCCTGATTTTTTCAGATCTTTTTGTAATTTTTTTCAAAATTTTTTTTGGCTGAATCTCGGAGAATTGTCCAATTGATAGACAGGCGTATCACGAAAAATATTAAATTGAAGACAAAACCTCATGCGAGGAAATGTTGCAATGGTCCGTTTTAAATACGATTAAATTTTCCAAAATTTAAAAAAATGGTGTCAAAATGTACTTTTTCTTTCTAATTATTCAAAATGAATCACTGCAAACTGCAATATTTTTTCCTCTTCTCATTTCGTCCCCAACTCAATCGTTTTCGAGATACGCAAGCCAATCGTTTTTACGATTTTCCGAGTTTCGGCCAAAAAAGTTTTGAAAAAAATTTCAAAAAAAAATTTTGAAATAATTCAGGCGAATTTAAAAAGAAAAATAAGAAAGTTTCTCCACTTATATTTCGTTCTGAACGCAATACTTTTTGAGTTAAGCCATTCTACTCATCAGAGTTCCGAGCGTAAATGTTAAAAAAAAAAATTTCGAAGGAAAATTCTGAAAAAATTGTACGTGATTCAGGGCAAACTTACGCAAATTTTTACACCTCTGACATTTCCCCTCAAGCCCTATAGTTCGAAAATAAAGCTCTCGCAACTCTCTTTATGTTTGTCATGAATAAAAATAGAGAAATAATTTTCCATAAGCTATAAACGCGATTTCCGATGGTCAAAAAATAGCCAAAAAACGGTCATGTACAAAAGTACATACTGGGTCGAAAAAATACCGCGAAAAAGCAATGCACTCTGAATGACCGTTCAACTGTTATGATCAAAATTATTCGACAGACTGGCACAGTTGAATTTATGTTTGACCCATTTTTTAATACCCAAGCCAAATCTGGGCTAGATAGCCTCAAACTAACTATTGGGTTCATGGTATGGCCCAAAAATAATTCACCCGTTTTTTCTTTTTGCATTTCCAATTTTTTGTGAAAAGTTATGTAAACAAATTGTCAAACATTTTGTCTTTTTGGAAAAAAATAGCGCCATTCGATCCTACGGGAAAAATGAAGAAGAAAACACCAGTTATGAATTTTTGTTTATATAGTTTGAGGCTATCTACCCTAGATTCGGCTTGGGATACAACAAGGTCAACATCATTTCTCAGGTTGAAACTGTTTATAACAATTTTACACCAACAAAATTGAATCTGACGAAAAAACGCTAGGTTTTCTTCTTGATTTTTCCCGTAGAATCGAATGGCACTATTTGTTTTTTAAAATCACAGAATTTTTGACATTTTGTTTTAATAACTTTTTATGAACAATTGGAAACGCAAAAAGAAATAAAAAAGACGGGTAGATTATTCTTGGGCTATGCCATGAACCCAATACTTAGTTTGAGGCTATCTTGCTCAGGATCAGCTTGGGATAAAACGAGGTGGACATTATTTCTCAGATTCAAATTCTTCATAACGATTTTACACCAACAAAGTAGAGTCTGACGAAAAAACGGCAAAGAAGTTTTCTTCTTGTTTTTTTCCGTAGAATCGAATGCTGCTTTTTTTCAAAAAGACAACATTTTTGACAATTTGTTTCAATAAATTTTTATTATAAACAATTGGAAATGCAAAAAGAAAAAACGAGTGATTTATTGTTGGGCTATGCCATGAATCTTACTTTGAGGCCACTTAGTTTGAGGTTGTCTAGCTCAGAAAAACCCTAAAAACCACTGACTGAACTTCATTGTAAAGCAAATCTTATCAAGAGACTCGGCAGAGTCTCGGGACAAGTACATTTGACAGCGTCGTCTGCTTGCCCGAGACTCACCCGAGTATATTATCTCTGAATAAAGCGATTTCGACGGTGGGGGTAAACTCTTTCTTGAATTACGGAGCCCAAGGGTGATCTCATGATCTGAAATTTGAACTAGAGACTAATTAAGTTATCCTCCTTCGATTGAGCCGTAAATCGACCCGATTAATGCCGTAATTGCTGAAAAAAAAACTTTGCACAGAAAAAATTATGCAATGATCGAAGTGTGCGTGCGCGTATGTATACGACACAGAGAAAGGCCTCGTGGCGCTGGCGTGTTTCTGATTGGTCGCGACTGACGACACATAAAACAAACAGTGCAGACGAGCAGGTGACGTCAGCTGATCGCGATGGAAAAATCATCATCGATAATTCGACGGCCCATATGGACGCGAGTGTGAGAGAGATAGCTGAAATAGGTTCACATTTTTCTTTCACGCCGTTAACATTTTCGAGAAAATAATGGTTACGAACTTGTTCCTTGTCGAACAACAAACGTTGGCTAACCATTTACTTTCTCGAGAGTGCAGGGTTAAGTAAGAAAAACGTGAATACTGTGCTTACAGCTTTGACAGCTCGTCATAACCTCACAAATGCTAATTTGCAGCTGGCATTACCACCGACATGCTCCAGTGACGGGGGAATATGCTTCATGAATGAATTATATGCTTCACAACCTTTGCCCCATTCCTACACCCACAATTTTATTCATTTATAGCATAACTAACATCGCCGCTGGCATTAGATTAATTGCAAAGCGATGATAACTCTCAGGGACATAGAAATCTTGTCGCTGAGCCACATGAAAATCTTGTCGCTGCGGCACATGAAAATCTTGTTGCTGCCAGTTATCCGGAAGCTCCAGATAATTCTCAATGACATAAAAATCTTGCCACTGAGCCACATGAGAATCTTGTCGCTGAGAGTTATCCGGAAGCTCTGGATAATTCTCATCGACAAGTTGTTGCTTCGGAAGGAACCAAATATTGTGAAGCGACAAGTTTTCTGGAATTGTTTACAGCGACAACATTTATACGGGGAAAATATTCATCACTTTCTGATAGCGATGCATGTTTTCCCTGTTTGTTAAATTAATCACAAAGCGAGAATAACTCTCAGCGACATAAAAATCTTGTGACTGAGCAACATGAAAATCGTGTCGCTGAGAATTATGCTCCGGAAGGAGCCAAATATTATAGAGCGACAAGTTTTCTGTAATCGTTTGCAGCAACAACATTTGTCTAAATGATTCTTACAGGGAAAACATTCATCGCTTTCTGATAGCGATGCATTTATTCCCTGCTAGTTGGATTGATCGCAAAGCGACAATAACTCTCAGCGACATGAAAATCTTGTCACTGAGCTACATAAAAATCGTGTTGGTGAGAGTTTTGCTCCGGAAGGAGCAAAATATTGTACAGCGACAAGTTTTCTGGAATTGTTTGCAGCGACAACATTTGTGTAAATGATTCTCACAGGTTGGCATGAATTTGGGCTCAAATTTAGCTCCACAGAGTACATTTGCAGAAAAAAAATCAGCATGGTAAACCCATCGAGCCAACACGATAAATTCTTTATTGCAAAATTGATGTAAAAACTTTGATTTTTCCAAGCTGATGATCAAAAATTAAAAATTGCCCTCTTGCGATAAATTGAGACGTTGGCACGTATTTGCTCTTCCTTTCAGCTTATCAAAACATGTTGACTGGAAAAAATAATTATTTTACCATTTTTACTCGGAGACGAGCGATATTCGTTTGAAAATTTACGAAAAATCGTAATTTTCCAGCGATAATCGTGGTAATGGGCCAAAAATCATATCTCGGCGAGAGATTGAGATATCGGCATGAATTCGGGCTTAAATTCGGCTCCACAGAGTACATTCGCAGGAAAAAAATTAGCATGGTACTCCCATCGAACCAACACAATAAATTCTTCGTTGCAAATTGATATAATAACTTTGATTTTTCCAAGCCGATGGTTAAAAGTTGAAAATTGCCCTCTCGCGATAAATTGAGACGTGCTTACCGTTCGTGTGAACAAAACAAACTGTGTGGCCGCTGGAAAAAAAATCATAATTTTACCATATTTACTCGGAGACGAGCGATTTTCGTCTGAAAAATCACGAAAAGCCGTCATTTTCCAGGGATAATCCTGGTAATGGGCACAAAATCATATCTCGGCGAGAAATTCAGATAGGAGCATTGATGAATTTTGAATCAGGATTTTGTTCCTTGTAAGTTCTTTCCTGTTTGCTTATACTTTACATTACAAAGAACGAGTTAACGCCTTTATCTGATATTGCCATTTTTCATTTCATTTTTTCTTTCAAAATATCAGCTAACTCGCCTAAAAAACCTTGATACAAAACATCTCGCCTCGAATACCGTGGCCAATAACAACTCAAAACACTTAAAATGAAGACAAAATTCGGAGTCAGAAAAAAAGAAGTGATATCCTAGCCAAAAATCCCCTTCCCGGGGAAAAAAGCTTGGACAAGTCCATTTGTTGGTGACCACTTTTTTCATTTGTTTTCACAGATAAATCTATCTAAAACAAAATTAAAACCTCCGAAAAAATAAAGAATAGAAAAAAGCCTTCGAAAAAAATGGCTTTGAAAAAAATTCGAAAAGACTAAATCAATTTCAAGACAATATAAATCACTGAAAAAAATCCTCCTGAACGACTCCTCTCAAAAAATTGAAGCTCCTTAAAAAATAATGAATAAAGAAAAACCCCAAAAAAAATTCAAGAAGATTGAAAAAAATACAAGAAATGTGAAAATGGTAAAGAAAAGTTGATGATTTTCGCTCAGCACAAAAAATTCTGATATCTATAAAAGGACAAGTATTCCATTGATGTCTCAAAATCAATTAATTAAAAAAAAAACTTCCAAAAAAAACACGTCTCAACAAAAAGAAACCTCTAAAAACAAAATAGCAAATCGACAGGAAACTTCAGAATATCAGACAACAAAAAATTAAAATAATCGTAATAGGTTGTCCAAGCTCGAGTGCTGTCATACTCAATACAATACAATAAAATTAATTAATGACCAGAAAAAAGAAAACTTCCAAAAAGACACATCTCAAGAAAAGAAATCCCCTAAAAACAAAATGGCGAATCGACAGAAAAACTTCAGAGCATTGAACAACAAAAATTTAAATAATCGCAATAGGCTGTCCGAGCTCGCTCACTGCCATGCTCAATACAATACAATAAAAATAGATAAAAACAATACAATATACTAAAGTTTGTCATCGCATGTTGAGCGGATGCGCACAGAGTACTTGTCCGGCCCGAAAATTTTTGTATTAACTTCCGCTATTTATAGGTAGACAGAACAACTCTGCTGTATTCATGAGGAAAATAATAAACGTTATACAAACGTCACAGAACTTTATACATTCAAAGGAATTAGTACAAATTCAAAGTTCTCTCTCGATTTGATATACGATTCGCTTAAAATATAAATCGTTTTAGGAGAGAACCATGATTGACTCGAGTTTTCACCGACCTTTCGCGTGTCTTTTCTAAGAAGATTTCGGAGACCAAACAATTACGTTATGTCAAGTTCAACTTATGTGAGCACTTTTAATAAAAATTTTCGGGCCGGACAAGTACTTTGTGCGCATCCGCTCAACATGCGATGACAAACTTTAGTATATTGTATTGTTTTTATTTATTTTATTGTATTGTATTGAGCATGGCAGTGAGCGAGCTCGGACAGCCTATTGCGATTATTTTAATTTTTGTTGTTCAATGCTCTGAAGTTTTTCTGTCGATTCGCCATTTTGTTTTTAGGGGATTTCTTTTCTTGAGATGTGTCTTTTTGGAAGTTTTCTTTTTTCTGGTCATTAATTAATTTTATTGTATTGTATTGAGTATGACAGCACTCGAGCTTGGACAACCTATTACGATTATTTTAATTTTTTGTTGTCTGATATTCTGAAGTTTCCTGTCGATTTGCTATTTTGTTTTTAGAGGTTTCTTTTTGTTGAGACGTGTTTTTTTGGAAGTTTTTTTTTAAATTAATTGATTTTGAGACATCAATGGAATACTTGTCCTTTTATAGACATCAGAATTTTTTGTGCTGAGCGAAAATCATCAACTTTTCTTTACCATTTTCACATTTCTTGTATTTTTTTCAATCTTCTTGAATTTTTTTTTGGGTTTTTCTTTATTCATTATTTTTTAAGGAGCTTCAATTTTTTGAGAGGAGTCGTTCAGGAGGATTTTTTTCAGTGATTTATATTGTCTTGAAATTGATTTAGTCTTTTCGAATTTTTTTCAAAGCCATTTTTTTCGAAGGCTTTTTTCTATTCTTTATTTTTTCGGAGGTTTTAATTTTGTTTTAGATAGATTTATCTGTGAAAACAAATGAAAAAAGTGGTCACCAACAAATGGACTTGTCCAAGCTTTTTTCCCCGGGAAGGGGATTTTTGACTAGGATTTTATTATTTACTGCCGTTCGTGTTCATGCTTAATTCGCAATAATGAATACAAATTGACGACTAAATTTTGTTGAAATTGGTATTCAAGAGCTTATAAGTGAGAAAAATAAATATTTCGTCAATCACACATGAAATTTTTGCAGTGATGAGACGATTACTTTTTCAATTATCTCATTGACTTATTTCGGTATAGTAAAAAAAAAATAGTTCTCTACAAAACCATATAATTTTTTTCCTTTCAGTAAACATTCAAGTGTGCCAGCTTGTTGAATAATTTCCAACTTCATCCAACTTCAAACAGCTATAACAATTAAATGGTTGTTCTGCGTGTATTCCCCGTAAGAACTCCATTTGTAGCAGGGAATTAGATTTTCTATGAAAATATGTTAGTGACATTTCCGTGCGATTTTTTCCTCAAGAGTTTTAACACAACGTTCAAAGACTATTATTTTGTTATTATTTTTCTGTGTTATTCTTATGGAAAATAAAAAAAAAAATACAATGGGCTTCGCGAAATATTTTCATTATGAATTAAGTTCTCATTGTAGGATGCTTCTTTTATTATCATAATTCAACTTCTTTTAGTTGATGGAAGCGAAAAAAAAATTGCTGTTTTTATGCACACCCTGAAAATTCGTTACAACTAACTTGCAAGCATGTATATATAATGCATGAAGGAACAAAATCCTGTGATCAATAATCTTAAGAAAACGAAAACCTGTAAAAAAATATATGTATAATAGATAAAGAAACAAAGTCCTGTGTTCTTTAGTCTATAGAAAACGAAAAATTTGTAGAATATGACACAAAACATGAATAACTTGCAAATGAGGTGAAAAACTGGTGCAAATAGAATCATGCTCACAACCCAACAGTGAATGCACTGGTGCGAAAGAAAAATGATTCAGCGAAGATATTTTCACTGAAAAAAGTAACTTATCGCACTACACAGGCTTATTTATTATAACTATGCTCGGCCTATCTTTTTCATCGGCTGGCTTGCGACCGCAATGATACCAAACTTCATGAATAAGTTGATGGCAATTTTAAATTTAGTCAGCGCAGTCAAGTAGTTTGATCAACCAACCACAATTGATAAATTTTAATGCCTGCGATACCGAAAGGTTTTATCGATTGACAAATCAAAACATGAAACTGCAAAGCTCTAGCGTTCTGTCGAAGAACTTATTATGGTACTTAACATCTTCTTCTTCAAGAGCGCTCTTTGCACCAACCACAGTGTAGCATGGAGACACCAAAAAGTAAATCAACAACAGTAATACTCAAATTATCAGTATTAGTATTGATAATTGTTCTGACTCTATTTTCAGTACATCAAAGCTGCATTACTATAGTTGGTACAAAAAATGCTTTTGGTACTCTTGCGCTTTGGTTTGAGAGGTAGTCGGGAAAATAGCAAGCTGAGCGAGGCGGTCGAGACAGTAGGCACTTGAACAAAGACTAATCTCATTGTCAGGTATTATTATATGAAAAACATAAATAATTCTCATATCATTACCTGGAATTAATGACAGGCGATTACGCAGGAAATTGAAGAACTGACCTGGAAGACTTTCTTGGTACTCGAACAAGTGATCAAATGAAGATAGTTTGCCTGCGGATGAATCATTTTATATTTTGCTATTATCAAAAACCATCATCATTCAATATTATTGGAAACCAAGCGACATTGAAATTGTATGGGTGCATCAACTGTATATTTTTCTCATTATCAAACAAATATGAAAATAATAGAATTAAAACTTCCATGCGTCAATCAATATGACAGAACAATTGTTATTCTTCTAGTTTTTAAGTTAATTGATTTCAACGGGATAATAATCGAAATTATATACAATATACGAAAAATGAACAATACTCACGAATTATGGATCCAATCCAATACTGGGCACACAATATCAATTATATCCAGAGACTCGGTAGTCCCGTACAATATTCCGCAACGAATTGACGATTATAAATAAACAAATAATTACGTATTGTCACTTCTGACTGCATAAATGTAGTATATATAATATCGCGATACACAATATATTCCGCAACGAATTGAAGATTATAAATAGACGATATTCCGCAACGAATTGAAGATTATAAATAGACGAATAATCACGTATTGTCACTTCTGAGTGCGTAACCGTATATAATATCGCGATTTTGAAAAAAAATGAAAAAACTTGATATTTTTATTTGCGAAAATGAGGAAAGGTTCACACGAGTTGTTATTTATAACGAATTGTCACCATAGCATAAATAAAACATTTATGCTCCGACGCTTAATGTTTTAGTTCAGACTTTTCCCGATAGGTGGTCATCTATTCAAAACAGGCGAGTGCCACTGGGCTATAAAGTAACTGACTCGAGATGGAACGAACTATCAAAAAGATTTTTAATTGACCGAAAGATTGCAGCGATGTGTAAACAATTAGTATATACAATATGATAATTTATGAACAAACTAATAAAAAATGGTTGTTTTATTGGTCGCTTTCAGCGGCATTAAAATGTTTAGTAGTCAATTTCGAAATTGAGGAAATAAAATTTGATTTCATTTCTTTGTCTCTCCCAGAAATTTGAAAAGTTGTAAAAATTAGTTTACTCATGAAATTAGAAGTAACAGTCTAGGAATTTGGGGTTGAGGAAATGAATCCAAGATCGCTTTTTGAATTTCGAGGATAGAAGTGCTTGTTTTGAGGAATTATTCGTACAAAAACGTGTTTCTTACTAAACCTTTTGTAGCCTTTTAACAAAAGGAAAAAAAAACTTATTCCGGCAATGGTTTTTTTTACAAGAATATTAAACAAACAAAGTAAACGTAAAACGCACAGTAGACGCAGTTTACGTAACTAGTTTACGTAAAGTAAAGTAAAAGTGAAGTAAAAAACCGTAAAGTGTGTGAAAGTAAATAGTAAAGTCGTTGAAGTAAAGTAAAGGTAAAGTTAGGTAAACAAAACATCAACAAACAATATATAAAGAGGAAATACATGACAAAGTGAAAACGGGGAACCCCAGCCGCGTCTCGACTTTTACTGACTGCTTGTTACCGACCGATGGTAACTACATCGAAAATAATCAGATTGATGTATAAGACTGGATCTAACCTTATCTGAATCCGGAAACAATACTGATCATCGAATTATTATTTCCAAAACTACTTGCACGCACGCCCGTAAACTTGGACGGACAACTTCAACTTTTGAGGATAGAGGTGCATTTTTTAAGGAATTGTTTATTATATAAAAACTCATCTTTTACTAAGCCGTATATAGCCTTTCCACCACTAACAAAACTTATTCTGGCAATTGTTTCATCACCCAAGAATATTCAATCAACAAGATAAACGGAGAGCATAAAGTAAACACTGTTATCGCGAGTATTTTACGTACAATGGAGTGAAAAAAAGTGGAAAAAGTACAGTGAGTGAAAGTAAATAGTAAAGTTGGCAAAGTAAAGTAACAATAAAGTCAAATAAACAAAAAACCAATTAACAATAATAAAAAAAGAAATACGTGACACAGTGAAAAAGGGGAACCTACCGCGTCTCGACATTTACTGACAACTTGTTACCGACCGATGGTAACCCCTCGAAAATAATCAGATTGATGGATGATACTGGCCTTACCTGATTCCGGGAACACTACTGATCATTGAAATATTATTTTCAAAACTACTTGCACGAATGCCCGTAAATTTGGACGGACAACTTTAACTTTTCTTATTTTTTATCAATCATACCTTTTGGTACTCATTGAGTGGTCATCAGAAACGCAATTAAAATGTTCGGTAGTAACTAATTATTGCATGATTGAATAAATGAAATGTGATTAAAAGTTAGTTGAACATTTTTTATATTTCATGAAATCGATCAAATTGAGTGCTGAAGTAAATTATTACAAAATGATTTGAAAAATCTATTCCGAACAGTCAGCTACATCTGGTCGGACAAACTGTTTATTGCCAAACCGATTGTATTTTGTAATGAATCGCAATCAGAAAAGAATCTTTTGCTGGTAATTATTATCAACCACCACTAACAAAACTTATTCTGGCAATTGTTTCTTCACCCAAGAATATTCAATCAACAAGATAAACGGAGAGCATAAAGTAAACACTGTTATCGCGAGTATTTTATGTACAATGGAGTGAAAAAAAGTGGAAAAAGTACAGTGAGTGAAAGTAAATAGTAAAGTTGGCAAAGTAAAGTAACAATAAAGTCAAATAAACAAAAAAACCAATTAACAATAATAAAAAAATAAATACGTGACACAGTGAAAAAGGGGAACCTCTACCGCGTCTCGACATTTACTGACAACTTGTTACCGACCGATGGTAACCGCTCAAAAATAATCAGATTGATGGATGATACTAGCCTTACCTGATTCCGGGAACACTACTGATCATTGAAATATTATTTTCAAAACTACTTGCACGCATGCCCGTAAATTTGGACGGACAACTTTAACTTTTCTTATTTTTTATCAATCATACCTTTTGGTACTCATTGAGTGGTCATCAGAAACGCAATTAAAATGTTCGGTAGTAAATAAAATGTGATTAAAAGTTAGTTGAACATTTTTTATATTCCATGAAATCGATCAAATTGAGTGCTGAAGTAAATTATTACAAAATGACTTGAAAAATCTATTCCGAACAGTCAGCTACATCTGGTCGGACAAACTGTTTATTGCCAAACCGATTTATTTTGTAATGAATCGCAATCAGAAAAGAATCTTTTGCTGGTGATTATTAATAATAATATTCCTTGACGATTTATGTAAAAACGCACTCCTTTCCTTGAAAAGCAAAAAGGGATCTTCGATTTATCCCGTCTAGCCCCAATTCCTCGGCCGGTTACTTTTAATTACATGAAAAATTAATTTTTTATAATTTTTTTTTTCAATTATCTAGAGGGAAAGCAGAACTTGAATAAATAGTGAAAATTCAATTGTTATGAAATCAGAAGTAACAGTCTAAGAGTTTGTGGTTAGTCGGAATAAATCACAGATCACTGTTTAAATTTCGAGGATAGAAGTGCGTCCTTTAATGAATCGTTTACATGGGAATTTGTTCGCTACTAATTCTTATGTAGTCTCTTCACTACGAAAAAAAAAAAAATATTCTGGCAAAGGTTTTATATTTTACAAGAATATTAAACAAATACGGTAAACGTAAAACGTAGACTAAACGTAGTTTACGGAAAGTAAAGTAAAAGTGAGGTAAAAAAGGACACTTAGTCAAAGTAAAATAAAAAATAAAGTTGTAAAAGTACAGTCAAAGTAAAGTAAGTTCGGCTACGTCCTGTCGGACCAAATGGTTATTTATTACCAAACCGATTCTATTCCAATAAATCACAACCAGAAGAGAATCGTTTGCTGGTGATTATTAATCGAACATAACAAGTGTTACCCGTTGTTCTTTTTCATCAAAGAACAACGTGTTACTCTTCGTTTTTTCCAATATCAAGCGTGTACGAGAAAAATGTGTATTTACTATTATGTTACCGATCCCCCAGTTATTATGCAATTGAACAATCGCCTTAGTTATTCGCAAACTATTGCATTTTCTTATTTATTCGTCGTGCAAATAAAAATAGAGCGTATCGTTGTCAATATTTCGCCCTTTTTTTTCATTTATTTTATTCAAAATATGAAGGGAAAGGCTTTGAGATTCCGTATCTCATGCAGCCCGTACAATCACAGATTGATTTTTACTTAAACTATAATTATAACATATGATTACATCACAGTTTCGTTACCTAAAAGTAAGTCTAGATGTTGAACATTAATCTAGATATAGATATCTATGTCTATGGTGAACTGTACCAGTGGCGCCACTGTCGCTTTTCTTAATAAATGTAGTAACGATTCTATACAGTACGGCAGGAATTCCTTGAGTTTTTTGAGTTTCGCTATTAAAATTTCTCTTTCCTTTTCGTATTTGGTACATTGCCAAATATATTTCGCCCTTTTTTTTTTATGTTTCTGCCATCTTACGGCAGCAGTGATAATCATGAGGAGCAGCGCCACCTTGTGGAAGGAAAAGGATAGTTTTGTTCAAACGATTAACCGTTGACGAGGAACATTCCCTGGACACCTGTTGCCTTGAGATCATGTAAGTATTTCTTCACTCTTATAGTCCGCAAATATAATTTTTATTTATTGATAACAATCTAATCCACAATTATAATATGGATTAGATAGTTACGGTGATATTTATTCCTGTAATTATAAAAAATAATTTGTTTATTTTACTAGAAAATGGACAACCTTCATGCCCAAGTTCAAAGACTCAATGTCGCTGGCGGTGGAAATCCACCAGGACCTCCACCGCCAGATCCTGCACCACCAGGACCACCTGATGCACCACCAGGACCACCCGATGCACCATCAGGGCCGCTGGCAGAACCTGCTGCGGAGATGCCACCTGGCCCGCAGGACATTGTTGACCGACCCATGAATCGTAAGTAAGACCGGCTTGAGATTATCTTTGTTCTTCTGTTCTTTTTCTGTTTCAATGACAATTTGTGTTTCTTATTGCAGAACGAGGCACACGAGCTGGGTGGAGGATCCGGGAGCAGCTGCAGACTGCGTGGAGGACTCGGGAGAATCTGCAAATAAATTACCTCCACCGCCTCCAGTTCCTCGCAGCCAGATCCTTGGCCGGTCAAGCTCTACGGGCCAGGCATGTCCGTAGGGTATGGGGAGCAAGTCATGGCAACCGGGGCAACCGAGGTGGCCGTGGCAACCGAGGTGGCTATGGCAACCGGGGTGGTCGTGGCAACCGGGGTGGTTATAATAATTAAAAACTTGGTTGGGCCAATAAAAGAATATTTTATTTCAATACATTTTTGTTTTATTCCTTATTTTACTTCCCTTCCTCTAGAATTTTTTTCTTTTCCTTTTTCTTTCCCTTCCTCTAGATTCTTAGTTACAATAGCCACCAAACGGATTGGACCGATTGCGGTGTTGGAATGCCGGATGGTCTTCAGAAGCTGCGACAGTTTGTTCTTGACAATATTTGAACATTTCGTTTCTTCTTTTTGCTCAACCCCAATACTTTTTGACCGCTGTGCTTCAAAGCCACTTCGAAGAAGACCGATCTGTATGAAAACAGTAGACTGTTGACGCAGCCCGGTGACCTATACCGATGTCATTTATCAGGAAGCCTGTGAACAGACATAAATAAAAATATAATTATAAATTTAACAATAAGCTATTTAAAGAAAGGGAGAATTCAAGGAAATTTCACTCACAAGTGGAGTGAAATAGTAAAGTATATAATAAATGTAACGAGAAGCGAGGAGAAGAGAAATCAGCTTATGCTTGAACTCTATATAGTTGACACGTGAAGTGTTGAGGTGAGCAAAGGCCAAGTTTGCCTACGCTTGAGTTTACCACTCAAAGAATTCTCTTCAACATATATGTGAAAAACTCCTGTGAAAAATTGAGGCTGGGTGCTTTGCGCCAAGACAATCCACAGGCCAATTTTTTCAAGATTCGACTCTGCTTAGTCAGGAAATCTCTTAACAAACTTGATGACAGCTCTTATGAACCAGTCGAATTTTGACAGAATTAGTGTAGGGAGGATTTATGGATAGATATTGGAAAATACTTACAAAATTTTGCTTACTCCGTTTGGTACTCCGTCTCTAATTCTTTTGGCGATAAAAATTTCTGGTCCGCACACAGTAATTGAATCTGCTAGGGGATATCAAAAATAAATTAATAAAAACAAATGAAGAATAATTCTTAAATATAATATTACGAAAATTAAGAAAAAGACTGGATGAAAAAAATTGAAGAAATTACAAGAGGAATGTGTAGAAAGGAACTTTATTTAAAGAACACTTTACAATCATAACCAGGCTAAGAAGTAGGTTATGTCACAAAAGAAATTTTAAAGAATAAATAAAAAAAAGGGATTTATAACAGAATTATCCGTCACAAAACGATTGGAAATATAAATAGGAAAGATTAAAAAAAGGAGGCATCGAAAGAGAAATTCAAAGTGTTTATATAAAGAAACACACTGAAAAACGTCACAATATTTGTACTCAAATGAATTATTTCAACACTTTTGACAAACGTCGCACAACGCCAACACCTACAACAGACACTCGCGAATCGAACCGTCATTGCGAAAAACAATAAAAGGTTGTGAAATTTAATAAATTTGATCACGAAAAATTAAAACTGTGCGTCACTTTACAGACACGGGCGCTTCATGCCTCACTTCGACACCTCTGTGAACTTAGCCGGACAACTTGAAAAATAGAAATTTTTAAACATTCATATCTTTTGGTGTTCGCTCAGTGATTATCAGTACCGCAATCAAAATATTCAGTAGTCATCACTAGTTATTTTATAATTTGTAATATTGTATATTTAAAAATAAATATAAAAAAATGTGGGTGCAGGTTATGGCTGTTATAGCGGCCGAACTGTCACGGATAACGTCGAGCCGCAAAAATTTACCGTGAAGTTATATGAATTTTCTACTCGTCAATACGGTCTAAGAATAAAAAAAAAACGTGATATCTTCAAAAATTTCTCCTTGGCATGCTAATTTAATGTGAAATCTTTTTGCACTGCCCGCATCCAGCATTGCTATAATTTTGACCAAATTTTTTTTTCACCTGTAAAATTTGCCTTTAAATCTCTTGATTATCTGATGAATATTTTATGAGATAATTATATGGAAATTTTGATCGCTGATAATAGTTCTTTTCAAAATGTTCAATAATTTTTATGTCATGGATTAACAGGATGACACGACTCACCAAAGGAAACACAATCTGAAAAAATTCCAAAACGTTCAAAATAAAGAAATAAAACTTTTTTGTACAAGGACTTTTGGTCAAAAAACCCATAGTTTTTAAATTACGGAAATTGATAATAAATATACCTGGAGTTCGACTAAAATGGATGGAAAAAAAATTACGGAAAAAAAAATCTGAAAAAAATCTAGTGACTAAAACAATCTCAGAGGCAACTTTTCACTCTCTGGAGATTTTTTTCTCAATGTGATAGTTTTCGTGTTGCGCAGGAATTTTTGAATTTCGTCTTTTTTCGCCAAAAACATGATAACTTTTTCAAAAAAAAATCGTAACGGATTTAAAAAAAAAAGAAATTGAAGCTTGAGCTTTGCTTTTTCAAGATCCGGTCGAAGAAATTGAAAAAAAATTTTTTTACTGAAAACGCGGTCGCTCTGTAAAAAGAAAAAATAAGACGAAAATTGGTCGTTTTCAAAATTACGTCCTAGTCATTTTTCAAAAAAATTTTTCAAAAAAAGCAAAATGAAATGGGATTTCTCCTCTTTAAAATGCTGTTCATTAAATTAATTTATCTACGTTATCGACGGAATAACACGTAAAAGAGTGTGGGAACTTTTTCCGACTTTTGTCCGAAAACTTTTCGACGGTAGTGTATATATTTTCATAGAATACGATTCTCAATTAGATAGACGAGGAAACGAAAATAATCAGTATTTACTCAGTTCATTGGTCATTCCTTTCGTTCTTAATTTTGAGAAATATCCAATAAAAAGACGAGTACTCCTACGATTAAAATATAATGTATTTTTTATAATGAAAAAATCTTTACCAGCATTTGTTTGACATCGTAGATGGAAAACAAGATTTTTCTTCGTAAATTCGTTTTATTTCACGTAAATATATCTGCCATTGTGTTAAATAACTCGACCAGCAAGTGATGATTGCTGAGAGTCGCGCTGCCTCTCCGAAACTTATGTCCCGAACTGTAACGGTTCGGTTAATTGTGCATTGATTGTTTTACAAATAAATAACTGAATCTCCGATCAGAGATCACTAGAAAAAAATTAGTAGAGAAATTCACAACATCGGAACGCAATAAAAAATTTCCTCTTAAATTTTCATGTTTGGCATTTGAATTTTTTTTTTTTCAAGAATTTTGATTCTTTGTCCAAAGTTTCTAATTAATCTTTGCCGTTTTTCTTTTACTCTGAAAAATAGGTGTGCAATATCGGAAATTTGAAATTTTACTCTATTCCAACGATGCGAGATTCAAAATATTGAATGTTTCAACGATGTTATTTTATAATACAGGAAGTCAGGATTACATTGGTGCAGGGATACGAAAAATCGAATTTTAGAATTGCTTAAAAAAATTACAATTTTTTGCATCGAATTCGTATTTTTTATATATTTTTAGTTGTTTTACAATTTAATAAATTGTTTGTATGCTTGAAAAACCAGCTTTTTACATCTCCTTCGATATTTCTGACCGCTGGAATAGAAACACTTTCGTCCAATTATCATACTTGAAACACTCACAGTCGCACATTATACTGACCATCAATCAATAATCATTTTTGTACAATTTTTCAATTTTTTTTATAAATCGACGCAATCATTATTTTTTCGTGCTTTCACGAAAAGGCAAACAAAACATTTATGTCTATTTCGAGTTTTTCGTAGTGATATTGCCACATGACCAGCAATCAATAATTATTTATGTAAAATTTTTCGATTTTTTTTATAAATCGACGCAATCATTATTTTTTCGTGCTTTCACGAAAAGGCAACAAAACATTTACGTAATTTAAATTTAAATTTCGAGTTTTTCGTAGTGATATTGCCACAAAATCATGCCCAGTGATTTTTTTCATGAAGACTCGCACTTAAGACGCACCTCAGCTTTTTTTACAATATAGGGTATATAAAAAAATAATGTGTTTTTTGTATAAGCCTCTAAATTTGCAATAAATTAGTCTCGAATATCGAAAATCCCAAAAATTGGTTTCGTTTAATTCATGAATTGCTGACAGCAATTTTTTCAAACGCCTTCATATACCCAGTGAGGAAAAAGTTGATTGAGAAAAATTCGACCATGATTCAGCAGTTGATGAAAACCGGATATCGAAGCACCCAGAAATTGCGTTTCGTTTTAGGTAATTTCCTAACAATCGTAGTTTTTAAGAAATCTGAATAATAACGAGGAAAATGTGATTGGGAAAAAATTCGACCTATTATCATGATTAAGATTGCCATCAATCGATGTCGTAATCGCCACTGCCATCGTCATGTATAATAATCGTGCTACGTTTGTTTCTAACCAATGTCTCTTGACCAAGAGCAGGTACCTGACGTGAAAATTTGCTGGTTGCCCAAAGGAAAAGATCCAACGTTTGTTCCGTGCATTCGGCTATAAATCTCACGAATGGTCTGACGTCACCGGTATTTGCAATTTGCAAATATTCGTAATATTTGTGACGATGCTGTTTGTGAATTATCCAGGAAGATAACCAGCTTGCATTAAAATTGTGTTCATCGATAAACACGAAGTTCTGCCATTGCCCTATAAAATGAATATTTCAAACTCATTAATGCTTAAATTCTTAGTCAAACAAATAAATAATCAAAAAACAAATCAAACAATAAATAAACATTACAAAAAAATTAAAACAAAATACACATATTCATGTAATTGGGGATAATGTACACGGATTTGCGCGTCTTGCCGTACATTTAAATTGAAATAAAATCCATTTTATGATAGCATGAAATGAAAAATCATGAAATTCGCCAGAAAGAAACATCAAAAGCGTCAATTTAAATTTGAGTTATTCATTTCAGTCAAGTGCTTGACTAATTAATGAAAATTTTCCATAGAGAACTGCGATAAACAAAACAATGGTTCATTTGAATCGTTTGTAGATCAATCATTCGTTATTTTTTTCGGATGGCGTCAACAAACAAGTTGCTTATGTGAATTATCCTCGTCAACTCACGAGTTTTACGAGTTGTTTATCACAGTTTTCTCTTTTGATAGATTAAAATAATTATGCAATGCATATTCAATTGTACAAATAAGCTGCTTTTTCCAAATAAAGAAAAAATATAAAAAAATCATTAGCATTGTTTTGGAATCAGGTAAATTTCCATTCTAACTCACATCGCTCTTGATGGGGTGATAACTTCGCTGATATTCCTGAGGCGCAGAATGTTGTGACGGTGCTGGGGATTGACTGCGAGGATCTTGACCCTGATACGATGATAGTACTCTGGTAAAAGCTGTGCCTGGCGTTGGTGGATAATGTTGCGGTGGTTGTTGATGCGGTGACGGTTAGGGATGAGGTGGTGATTGCTGTTGTTGTGGATCCCAAGTGAGTCTTGCTGCGAAAAGCATTTTCAATTTGTATTATATTTCATAAAAAATACATTCACATAAAATATATCTTTCTACAAAAGCTCAACTATTATAGCGCTAGAGAATAAAACTTTCCAAATTTATAACACAAAATGATGAATGCCGAAAGTGTATAAAATTTATAACACAAAATGATGAATGCCGAAAGTGTATATTAATAAATATTACTGTTTCATTCAACGAATAAACTTAAATTTGTGAACTTCTAATCCTCAAAGGTGAATTGATTCGACATTGGTGGTCGGCTCGCCAGCGTTGGTTCATTTTTTATAAGTTATGACATCTTTCTCCGGTTGAATTTGGAGCTTTGCAATATAAAGCAAAGACACGGGAGCGAGTTAATTTTAATTTTTACCCGCTGTTTTTTTTACATCAACACGGTGTATGCACGATTGTAAACAAAAAGCTGCTATGTTACGTTAAGAGGTTAGAAAAGTTGACATACCTCAGTTCCGTCGGTTTGTCGACCAAAAATTCTGCTGATAGAGAAAAACATTCTTCTTTCCAGTATCTCAAACCATAAATGCACGATTTTTATTTTATTTTTTCGTCCAGATCTTCAAGATTTGAACCACGAGTTGACTCCGCATTTTTCACAGTACGATTAGCCATCGCGTTACACCGAATATTTTTATGTTTTGAATTTAATTTTAAATGCTTAACACTTATTCTTACACTGAACTCGTAAATAACTTCAAACTCGCACATCTCGCACTGCTTATGAACCGATAAAACTTTTAAAAATATGCACTGTTTTGAAAAATGCCTCCGTCAACTAGAGCACGCTGCACACGATGCTATTTTCGTGATAGAAAGCATGCGTGTTGTATTTCAGAAAGCGCACGTATAATTTCTACCACAAAACGTAGCGTCGTGTGCAGCGGGCTTCACTTACGTCTGAAATTCACTGTTTATGGATGTCGTCAGAACCGACCAATCAGAAACTCGAGAGAGATCAAAAAGCCTTTGATGGTGTCATATACAGACACGTCAAATTCTTGAATGTGTTAGTAACTTTTGCGTAATTTTCAGCCCGTGCAAAGTTTTTTCTCAGCAAAGCCGATCATGCTGGTTTTGGGTTCAATCGAAAGAGAATTGCTTAATTAGTCTCCAGTTCAATTTTCAAAGCATCAAATGACTCCTGAGTTTCGTAATTAAACGAAATGACGTGCCAAATTTACCCCCACCACCACGAATCGGTTTATTCAGAGAAAGTATAGTCTCGGCGAGCCTCGGGCCAGCAGACGACAGAGCTGTCAATGTACTTGTCCCGAGACTCTACCGAGTCTCTTGATGAAAAAAGATATTTATTACCAGAATTCTTTACAAAGATGTGTCACACCCCCAATGATAGATTTATGAGTTCCGTTACACATTTTATAATCTGCAGAGACAGATATTTTTACCAAATTGCGTAAGAATTTTCTTTTGAAAAGTCACGTGCCGACTTTTTATCTCAAGTTTCAATCTCGGGGGAATACATGAGATTTCGATTTTCCGCCAAAGATACTTCACGGTTAATGAGCCATTTTCATCTTACAAACACTTTAAAAGATTTCTAAGCGTCACACTCCTGCAATAATTGATTTATGTATCCTGGAGACCAGATTACGCAAAGATGGTCATTCGCTGCATTTTCTTTGAAAAGTCACTTCCCGTACCTCTGACTTTTTATCTCAAGTTTCAATCTTGAGGACGACATGAGAATTCTATTTGCCACAATGGTTACTAGTTACGTTATGGTGGTCCTTTTTTCATTTGCCTTCGGAAAAGTCAAAATCCAAGAATTTTCATCCCTCCTACGCACAGTCACTTCCTGCCTCAACGTCTATATAAGGGCAAACAATTTTGGAGGATGATCCAGATTTCGTTGAGACGACGTAAAAGTTACATTTCGAGTCAAATCGTCTTGAAGTTCAACGCATCATGTCTCTAACTGCCGATATTGCAAAAGAGCAATTGCTACGCATGCAAGCGACTCTGCTACGGACGTTGGAGCAATTTTTAGTGTGGGAATATCAATGTGATACGCTCATAGAGTCATTAGAGGAGCAAGTTCGATCCAAACGGCCGCGATTTACAACGGGATATCATCATTCAGTCAGTTCGCAAATCTTGCGTCTAGAATGTTTGAAGCAGGCAACACGTCAACGCTTCTTACATACGGGCGAAGGATTGAGTGATAAGGGATTAACATGGCGAGAAATTGACACGGCATTTGAAAATCGTTTGTCAACCGGTGCTGTTATCAATTGTGATTACATCGATCCACGTAAGTTCCTGCTAGATTCATATGATCTAGTAGCGAACCAAGTGACGACCTATATCAATAAATATCACAGCATCAAAGTCAATACCATGTTCAATGGAGAGTTCACTGTGGGCGATAAGTGTGCTAATAAAAGTATCAACACGGGAAATGTTGAACTTTTCACAACATCTGACCTGAGTGAGTGGTATCAAAAGCGCGTCGTGGAGCCAACACTAAAATCGCTTGAGGAGTTCCAAGAAAGCGACAGTGGTTGGATATTATCAGCGATATCGAATTTAACCGTCAATGTTAACAAATACAATGCAATGCGTGCGGGATGTGACATTCCTTTGGCGAGACGTATACAGTTGAAGAGAGCGGTTGTAAATGTGCGATCTAACGATAATGCGTGCTTCGGCTGGGCAATGGCTGCTGCTCTCCATCCAGCAGCACGACATAGTGATCGTACATCTTCATATCCGCATTATTCAACGGTATTCGATCTCCAAGGTATCAACTTTCCCATGACGTTGGACCAAATCGGGAAATTTGAAAAGTTAAACAATATTTCAATCAACGTATACAGTGAAAAGAAAGACGCCATTCTACCGGTTCGCGTCAGCAAGGAAAAAAAAGAGTCACATGTGAACTTGCTATACATCGAAGATACGTCGTGCTGCGGGATAGGACACTTTGCGTGGATTAAAAATCTATCCCGTCTAGTGAACTCGCAACTCAATATTGATGGGCACAAGAAATTCATCTGCGATCGGTGAGTACATTCATATTTACGTGGTACAATTTTATATTTTACAATGAATGATAGAATATTGAATAATATTGAAAATTATAATTTTACAGATGCCTACATTACTTTCCATCCATGGAAAAACTGAGGTCGCATGAGGTGGATTGCGGTGTGCTCAACGATTGTGCAGTTCGATTACCAGCTGAAAATGATAAATGGCTGGAATTCACGAATGCCAATCGGAAGGAGCGTCTACCATTCGTAGTCTACGCAGATCTCGAATGTATTTTGGAGAAAACCAGCGCTGAAGAGAGGGAGAAGAACAAGAGCCAACATCATCGTGTCTTCAGCGTTGGATACTACGTCAAGTGTCCCTACGATGATTCACTGTCGGGGTATCATATACGCCGAGGCGAGAACTGCGTAGAATGGTTCGTACAAGAACTTAGAGAACTAGCGTTGCGAGTTGAAAAATTTTTATTAACGAACGTTCCAATGAGAGATTTGACTCCACAAGAGTGGAAAACATTTCGGGAAGAAAAAAACTGTCACATTTGCGAGAAACCTTTTGTCGGGGGTGATGAGCGTGTTCGTGATCATTGCCATCTGACGGGGCAATTCAGAGGTCCAGCACATTCAAATTGTAATTTAAACTATCAAAACTCATTTTTTATTCCAATAGTTTTTCACAATTTAGCCGGTTATGACGCACATTTTATCATAAAAGAAGTAGCAACTGCGTTCGCGGGGAAAGTCAATTTGCTACCTATAACAAAAGAAAAGTACATCTCCTTCTCGAAAACTGTTCAAACCGGTAAAGACACACGAAAAAATATAAAATTACGTTTTATAGACTCATTCAGATTTCTAAATACAAGTCTCGATGAATTGGCATCATTTTTAACTTCTGACAAACTTACAACTTTAAAATCACAATTTCCCAACGTCGACGATCAAGAGACTCGGTAGAGTCTCGGGACAAGTACATTGACAGCTCTGTCGTCTGCTGGCCCGAGGCTCGCCGAGACTATACTTTCTCTGAATAAAACGATTCGCGGTGGTGGGGGTAAATTTGGCATGTCATTTCGTTTAATTACGAAGCTCAGGAGTCATTTGATGCTTTGCAAATTGAACTGGAGATCAATTAGGAAATTCCCTATCGATTGAGCCCGAAATCAGCATGATTCGTGGCATATTAGCTGAGAAAAAACTTTGCACAGGGTCAACATTATGCAAAAACTACTAACACATTCAAGTATTTGACGTGTCGGTATACAACACCATCAAAGGCCTCATGTCCTCGGGGCTAACTTCACGGCGGTGTCGCAGACTCACACCTCGCCGCTATAACCAAAAAAAGTGTGATCGGCTATATGTAAAATAATTGTTTTGACAGTGCAAAGTTCGGGATGTGTGTACCGTGTGCTAAATATATTCGTGGTGAATTAGTTAATTTCGTCATTTTCTTTCGTGAAGTGTTTTTATTAAAAATCTATATTTATATATTTTTGATGGTATAAACAAACTGAGTTTCGACATATAACGAAGTGCCGGATGAATGAAAAAAAACGTTCATCGTCTAATGAAGTGCATAATATCTATTTATTTCATTAAAATTGGTAGTGTGGTGTCATAATATTAAGAAAACCAGACGTACATAATAAACATCAAAAAAGTTATTCAAGTGTCATAAATATTTAAAAGCGTTTTTATTACCCAGCTGCGATAAATCTAGGCGATAAATAACCTATAACTTGGAGTCAGAAATTTCATTCCGGGAATACGCAATTATTGTATATACACTACCCGTCAAAAGTTTCCGGACAAAATTGCGAAAAAGTGTCGGAGCCATTTTTGATGTCATTTTTTCAGCAGTATAGATAAACAAATTTAATAAACGGCATTTTGAAGGGAAGGAATTACTCTTTAGTATGCTTTTTTTGAAAATGTTGTACGATTTTTTTTACGTCCGCTACATTGTTTTGAACATGACCGTTTTCCACCTTTTTTTTTAAGATTTACAGTTGGACCGCGTTTTGAGAAAAAAAAATTTTTCGACTTCTTTGCGACCAGAACCTTGACAGGGACAGCGAAAACTTCAATTTCGTTTTTTAAAAAGTTCTGTACGATTTTTTTTCATGTAGTTATCTCATTTTTAGCGAAAAAAAGCAAAATTTGGAATATGCCACATAACACGAAAACTAGTGAGTTTTTCAAAAAACCTCAGGAGGGTAAAAATATGAGTTTGGTTTGGCCAAATTCATCAGAATTTTTTCCGAATTTTTTCTCAAAATTTTTTTTCCCAACTGATTTCAGTCAAAATTCTGAAAATTTGATCGCGTTCACTTGTTAAATATGGGGTTTTTGATAAAATTTCAAGATATAAAAAAGTTTTGTTTTTCAATTCTGAAGACATCAGAATTTTTTCAAATTTTTTTTCGAAATTATTTTTTTCAATTTGCGAAAAAAAGTTAGAAACAAAATGTCGAAAAAAAATTTGAAAAAATTCTGATGTTTTCAGAATTGAAAAACAAAACTTTTTTCTATCCCGAAATTTTATCAAAAACCCCATATTTAACAAGTAATCGCGATAAAATTTTCAGAATTTTGAGTGAAATCAGTCGGGAAAAAAAATTTTGAGAAAAAATTCGGAAAAAATTCTGATGAATTTGGCCAAACCAAACTCATTTTTTTACCCTCCTGAGGTTTTTTGAAAAACTCACTAGTTTTCGTGTTATGTGGCATATTCCAAATTTTGCTTTTTTTCGCTGAAAATGAGATAACTACATGAAAAAAAATCGTACAGAACTTTTTAAAAAACGAAATTGAAGTTTTCGCTGTCCCTGTCAAGGTTCTGGTCGCAAAGAAGTCGAAAAATTTTTTTTTCTCAAAACGCGGTCCAACTGTAAATCTTAAAAAAAAAGGTGGAAAACGGTCATGTTCAAAACAATGTAGCGGACGTAAAAAAAATCGTACAACATTTTCAAAAAAAGCATACTAAAGGAGAATTCCTTCCCTTCAAAATGCCGTTTATTAAATTTGTTTATCTATTCTGCTGAAAAAATGACATCAAAAATGGCTCCGACACTTTTTCGCAATTTTGTCCGGAAACTTTTGACGGGTAGTGTATGTATTGATTTATTGATGAATTCAAATAAAAAATCATAATAAATGTGTGCTGATTAGATTCATTGTGTCATCATTATCTATTGAGCTGTCATATTTTTTTTTACTCAATTTGGTCGTGCCCTTTAGTCCATTTATTTTCGCATCCATACGCAGTGTACGAACGCCAAGTTTCGCCAGTTTGTTGGAATTAAAATGTGTTCGCTACTTCTTCGCTTCCACTGCGGCAACATAAGTTAAAAGATTTGTTACAAAAAGTCTTTAGTTGCTCATTAATTGACAGGATTAAAATGTTTCTCATTGTGACCTAATGGATACACCCGAACTTTAAGAAATATTTTGGGATCAGTGTATGCTAAGTTATTCACTTTCCGCTCCGGTTGTTTATAATGAATTCAAAAAGTTGCTTTGAAAAGTCTTCGGGTGCATTTTTTCTGATAGTATCAGAATTGGTATCGGTGAGATGGAGCGAGCACCTACAAAGTTTCACAACTTTATAAAGTGACGTGTACGTTGAGTCTTTCCACTTTTCATCTCTTATTGTAGCATTATTGGTTGATAAATTCATAATAAAAAGTCTAGGGCTGCTTACTTTTCGATGCGCTCAAAATTTTATCTGCGAATAGTCACAGAAACAACAGAAATGACTGAATTTCGTTCGACCCAATGTGCACAATATTCATTCACTTTCCTTTTTGACATATGTGTCATAATGAATTCGAAAAGAAGATTTCAGGAAGTCATCGCGTACTTTTTCTTCAGTAGGATCAAAATTTGTATCATTGGTATGCAGCGGATACCTATAAACTTTGGAATTTCTGTGAAGCGACATGTGTACCAAGTATTTGCACTCTTCGGCTCCAACTGTGACATATGAATTGGAAAACTTGTCATAAAAGTCTTCAGCGGCTTGTTCTTGAACAGCTAGGATCTAAATTGCTGTCTTTGAAACCCCATCAATGCCTGAAAAAGTTTTGAATTCTAATGGACTTGAAGTACGCTGTGGTTTTTGCTTTTCCTCTTTAGTACTGGCATGAAGAATTGAAAAAAGTTGTTTCAAATGGTTTTCTGCTGTCTTAATTCTATTAGTATCAAAAAATAGATAATTGGAATGCAGCGGACACCTGCCAACTTTGGAAATTTTTTGCTCACATATGAATCGACATAGATTTTAACTTTTTCATACTAATTTTAGCAATATGGATTGGAAAATTTATTGTAAAAAGTCTTCCGCTGCTCATTTTTGGATGAAATCAGAATTTTTGTCTCAAATATCTTAAGAAAAATACATAAGAAACTTTGAAATTTTGTTGGTTCTAAAGTGCACTATGCTTTTTACTCTTTTCAACTTTACTTTTCTCATAATATATTTAAAAAAGCTAATTCAGAAAGTTGTTGGATGCTCTGTTTCTGATGGTATCAAAATGAAATTCATTGGAATACAGCGGATACCTACAAACTTGGACATTTCTGTGAAGCGGCTTGTGTGCCAAGTATTTCCACTTTTTGACTCCGACTATGTCATATGAATTGAAAAATTTATTACAAAAGTCTTTGGCTACTCATTTCCGTTGAGCTTGAAGTGCGCTGTATTTTTTGCTCTCCCTTTTTAGTTCTGGCATATTAAATTCAAAAAGTAGTTTTGAAAAGTCTCCCTCTGCTTTTTTTCTATAAGTATCAAAATGTACACTACCGTCGGAAAGTTTGCGGACAAAAGTCTGAAAAAGTCCCTACACTCTTTTTCGTGTTATTCCGTCGATAATGTAGATGAATGAATTTAATGAACGGAATTTTAAAAAAGAAGAAACCCATTTCAATTTGCTTTTTTTGAAAAATTTTTGCGATTTTTTTTACGACTAGTACGTCATTTTGAAAACGACCATTTTTCGTCTTATTTTTCTCTTTTACAGAGCGACCGCGTTTTCAGTAGAATTTTATTTTTCGAATTTCTTTGACCGGATTTAAAAAAGGCAAAGATTAAGTTTCAACTCCGTTTTTTTCTTCTTTCAAAAAAAGTTATCATGTTTTTTGCGAAAAAAGACGAAATTCAGAAATTCCTGCGTAACACGAAAACTATCACATGTAGAAAAAAATCTCAGAGGAGGAGTGAAAAGTTGCCTCCAAGATTGTTCTAGCCAGCACTAGACTTTTTTCAGAAATTTTTTGTTTCATTAATTCTAGTCGAACTCCAGGTATGTCAATTTCCGTAATTCGAAAACTATGGGTTTTTTTACCAGAAGTTCAAGTACAAGAAGTTTTATTTCTTTATTTCAAACTCGTTGGAATTTTTTTCGAATTTTTTAATCCGACGATGTTTATTTCGAATTTGGGATTTAATTGAAATATTATGGGGGATAAAAGTTTTATATTTCAATTTGAAAAGGTTTTGGATTTTCAAAGCCTAGTTTCTCCACTTACTGATTGAACTTGTGTCGTGAAAGAATTAATGAAGGGAAGTCGCCGTATATTTTCGAGAGACTCGTTGAAAGGATGCCGCGTATAGTCGAAAAAGTGCCGAGTATCACAGACGGTTTATTCGACGAGACAAAAGTTTAATCGGTAAGAGATGAAATTAGTCTACAAAAATTTAAAACCTCTCGAAACCGAAATATAGAACTTTTATCCCTCATAATATTTCAATCCAATCCCGAATTCGAAATAAACATCGTTGGATAAAAAAATTCGAAAAACATCTGAAAAAATTCCAACACGTTCAAAATGAAGAAATGAACTTTTTTGTACCTGGACTTTCGGTAAAAAAATTCATAGTTTTCAAATTACGGAAATTGATATTCCTGGAGTTCGACTGGAATCGATGGAAAAAAAAAATTCGGAAAAAAAATCTGAAAAAAATCTAGTGACTAGAGCAATCTTGAAGGCAACTTTTCACTTCTCTGAGATTTTTTTCTACTTGGGATAGTTTTCGTGATATGCAAGAATTTCTGATATTCGTTTTTTTTTTCGACAAAAACATGATAACTTTTTATTGAAAAATCGTACCAGATTTGGAATAAAAAACGAAATTAAAGCTTAAGCTTTACCTTTTTAAGATCCGGTCAAAGAAATACGAAAAAAAAATTCTACTGAAATCGCGATCGCTCTGTAAAAGGGGAAAAAAGTCGAAAAATGGTAGTTTTCAAAATGACGTCCTAGATGTGAAAAAGATCGCAAAAATTTTTCAAAAAAAGATAATTAAAATGGCATTTCTCTCCTTCAAAACACCGTTCATTAAATTCATTTATCCACATTATCGATGGAATAACACGAAAAAGAGTGCGGGAACTTTTTCGGATTTTTGTCCGGAAACTTTCCGACGATAGTGTAGATAATTGGAATGCAGAAGATGTCTGCAAACTTTGACAATTTTGTAAAGTGACATGTGTGCTAATTGTGAGTATTTCCACTTTTCATCGTTAATTGTAGTATTATGAATTTCAAATATAATCACAAAAAGTTATCATGATAACGTTTTTCCATTTACAATTTCGAGAAAAAACGAGTTTTCATTCTGAAATTAGATGTTACACGCCGAAATTCATATCTCGCCTAAAAATCGAGATTCTCCCATGCTTTTGCGTCTCGAATAGGCAAAAGATATTGAAGTTGCAGAAAAAAAATCCTCATTGCCCGGGAGACAAGTCAAGGCAACGTTTTTTTATTTATCATTTTTACTATTCAATGTAGCATGTTGACTTGAATCTTATCAATAGCCCCAGTCGTTACTCATATCAACTTGCAGAGACGGTCCAACTACGGATGAACTAGCAACGAATTTGCAAACGATGAGATGTGAATTGGGCCTCTTGGGAATACTATGTTAAAAAAAAACGCGCCTGGAACTCTACCCCTGTGGCGGTGCGGAAAAAAGTTCGCAATATACAATTTTTGAGTTAGGCATATCTGTACTATGAGCATAGAATATTTAAAAATGTACTAACGAAATTACCCATAGAAATTTGAACCAAAATCTTATAGCCATCAAAAAAAGTTGAAAAATTTTGGAGAAAAAAGCCGTGATATCAAACCCAAAAATTCCCCTCGGGAAAAAAAAGGTCGGGACAAGTACATTGATGATCCCTTGTTTCCTGATATCAAAAAAGTGTTAAAAAAAATTTCATAAAAAAAATCATGAACCTTACTGAGAATAATTTCAAAACAATTGAAAAAAGTCTCACAAATCAGCAAAAAACATAATTAAAAAAAAAAAATTACAAATCTGTAGTTATTCTGTGAAGTGGAAAAAAAATTCAAATAAAACGTGAGAAAATCTTAAATACACCACTCGAAAACATTGCAGACGTAAATAACCAAAAAATCTCGCTTGAAAACATTTTAAAAACCGATGCCCTATTCTTCTCATCTTATTATAAAGAAGGAATGACTGAATGCATTGAAAAAGTTTCCATCCAAGTTACGTATTTATTGGTAATTCGGAATATTTATTCCTATCGGACGGATCAAGAACTTGAAACAGTTTTTATGAATCAAAAAAGTTACCAAGTTATGGGCAGTACTAAAATTTATGATATCAACTCGAGGCCAAGTATTTATTTGTAATTCGGAGTATTCAATTCTACGGGACGCATCAGAAACTTGAAAAAGTTCTGAAGAATCAAAAAAATTATCATCTACGTTGAGTCCAGCACTAAAAATTATGATATCAATTCGAGGACAATTATTTTATTAGTAATTTGCAATTTTACAGTAATGAAATTATGTTCTTATAAGAGTTGAGAATACTCGTCCGGCTCAGAACGTTTTATCGAAATTGCTAAAAAATCAACAACCATGAAAAACCCGAAAATCTTGCTTTCCTACAATTAGAACGATACCAACTCATTTTTTCAAAACATATTCTGGCCCAAGGAATAGTGAGGTCATGAGTTACTTTTTGACAGCAGAAACTTATAAGGAATCTTCCTGCCCATGACTTTTTGATAAAATGGCTAATCTAAAAAATACACATCGAAGCGGAAGTCATTTGTTACTTTATGGTGGTAGAGACTTATAAAAAAATCAATTCGTCTCCGACTTTAAGAATCCCCTGATATCATTCACAACATTCGACGTCGATTCGATCGGTACAAATATGTTCAAATACGTGTTAAAAGTACTTGTCCGGCCCATCACTTTTTATTCAAATTGCTCATTCAAATGAAAATCCAAAAAGAAGTTAATTCGTGTATTCATTTCATGGAATAGTAATACTAGCCGCAACCGCGTCTCTCAATATAAGAACTAAATTTTCTTCGAATTCAAGGAAACGCTCGTTTCATACTCAACGTTTGACAATGATTTTAACCGGTTTAAATTGTGTCCATAAATCAACTCGAAAATTTTTTGGAATGCAACGTATTTTCAGTTTAATGTTCTCAGCAGTAGCATAGGTTGTTTCTTATACCGAATATAATTTATTTGCTAAAAGAAACGAAGAGTAAAAAATGCCGTAATTGCAATGTAATCTAGGGGAATATCCTCGATAATTTCTTAAAATGCGACTTATTATCACTTTCATGTTCTCAGCAATAGTATAGGTTGGTTCTTACACCGAATAGAATTCGTTCGCTGAAAGAAATGAGGAGTAAAAAATGTCGTCATTGCAATATAATCTGAGGGGTTATCCTAGATGATTAGAAATTTTTATTGTGCGAAGCGCATTTTTTCATGGATGCACAATAAAATCCCTTGTATATTACAGGAAAGTTCCATTATATTTTTTTACAATTGGTACAATTAAGTTAAAATACCTGAAGGTATTTTTCTCAATTCCCTGATTTTTATTCCCCTGATTCAAGAGCCCTGATTTTTATTTGAATGAGCAATTTGAATAAAAAGTGATGGGCCGGACAAGTACTTTTAACACGTATTTGAACATATTTGTACCGATCGAATCGACGTCGAATGTTGTGAATGATATCAGGGGATTCTTAAAGTCGGAGACGAATTGATTTTTTTATAAGTCTCTACTACCATAAAGTAACAAATGACTTCCGCTTCGATGTGTATTTTTTGGATTAGCCATTTTATCAAAAAGTCATGGGCAGGAAGATTCCTTATAAGTTTCTGCTGTCAAAAAGTAACTCATGACCTCACTATTCCTTGGGCCTGAATATGTTTTGAAAAAATGAGTTGGTATCGTTCTAATTGTAGGAAAGCAAGATTTTCGGGTTTTTCATGGTTGTTGATTTTTTAGCAATTTCGATAAAACGTTCTGAGCCGGACGAGTATTCTCAACTCTTATAAGAACATAATTTCATTACTGTAAAATTGCAAATTACTAATAAAATAATTGTCCTCGAATTGATATCATAATTTTTAGTGCTGGACTCAACGTAGATGATAATTTTTTTGATTCTTCAGAACTTTTTCAAGTTTCTGATGCGTCCCGTAGAATTGAATACTCCGAATTACAAATAAATACTTGGCCTCGAGTTGATATCATAAATTTTAGTACTGCCCATAACTTGGTAACTTTTTTGATTCATAAAAACTGTTTCAAGTTCTTGATCCGTCCGATAGGAATAAATATTCCGAATTACCAATAAATACGTAACTTGGATGGAAACTTTTTCAATGCATTCAGTCATTCCTTCTTTATAATAAGATGAGAAGAATAGGGCATCGGTTTTTAAAATGTTTTCAAGCGAGATTTTTTGGTTATTTACGTCTGCAATGTTTTCGAGTGGTGTATTTAAGATTTTCTCACGTTTTATTTGAATTTTTTTTCCACTTCACAGAATAACTACAGATTTGTAATTTTTTTTTTTTAATTATGTTTTTTGCTGATTTGTGAGACTTTTTTCAATTGTTTTGAAATTATTCTCAGTAAGGTTCATGATTTTTTTTATGAAATTTTTTTTAACACTTTTTTGATATCAGGAAACAAGGGATCATCAATGTACTTGTCCCGACCTTTTTTTCCCCGAGGGGAATTTTTGGGGTTGATTTCCATTTATTAACACGAAAAGGTGTCTTTCCCTACGAATACATTGACAGTTTTGAAAAACTAGACGAAACAGAGCTTCCACCTCGAGAAGCATTCTACAGTCCTTTAACAGAGTCGACAATTTCCGAGAAGGAGTATACTCATGCTAAAAATGTGTGGGAACGATTTTCAACTCGAACGCTCGGAGAATACAGCGATTTATATTTAAAGACTGACGTGCTACTATTAGCTGACATCTTTGGAAATTTTCGTGATACTTGTCTGAAAAGTTATGGTCTTGACCCTGCGTTTTACTATACTCTCCCCGGATATACCTGGGATGCCATGATGAAGTATACAAAGATCAAGTTTGAGAGAGAGGTATCCGAGGTGGTCTTAGTCAATGCTCCAAAAGGCATGCCCGTGCTAACAACAAGTATATGGATTCATATGATCCATCTATAACATCCTCATACTTGATGTATTTCGACGTTAACAATTTGTATGGATGGGCAATGAGTCAACCGTTGCCGTACGCAGATTTTGAATGGATTGATGATATTGTAAGCTTCAATGTCGAATCAATTCCATTAGATTCTGAGAACGGTTACATACTTGAGGTGGATTTGGAATATCCAGAACACTTGCACGATGCACATAGTGATTTACCGTTTTGTCCAACACATGACAAACCTCCGGGCTCGCAGCAAGACAAGCTGCTTGCAACGGTGCATGGGAAAAAACGGTATGTCATACACTATCGTGCATTGCAGCAGTGTTTACAGCATGGATTAAAAATCACCAAAGTACATAGAGTTTTAAAATTCAAGCAATCTTCTTGGCTGCAAACATACATTGATTTGAATACTCAGTTTCGTACACATGCGAAAAATGATTTTGAAAAAAATCTATTCAAATTAATGAATAATGCAGTTTTTGGAAAAACTATGGAAGATGTTCGTAGCCACGTATAAGTCAAATTGTTTACGGAATGGGCAGGCCGATATGGAGCAGAGGCGATGATTGCAAAACCCAACTTTCACAGTCGAAGTATCTTAGCGGAAAATTTAATCGCTGTAGAGTTGCAAAATCTTCAAGTCAAGTTCAACAAACCGATTTATGTGGGGATGTCCATTCTGGATATCTCAAAAACTTGTCTCTATGCCTTCCATCACGAGTTCATGACTCCGACGTATGGAAATGAATGTAAAGTCATGTATACAGATACTGATAGTTTAATTTACCATATTGAATGTGACGATGTATATCAGGACAAGAAATGTAATCTCGACAAATATGACACCAGTGACTACCCCCATGACAACGTATATGGTATACCGCTTGGCAACAAAAAGGTCCCAGGTCTCATGAAGGATGAGAACAACGGGGCCATAATGACTGAATTCGGTGGACTTAGATCAAAAATGTATGCAACGCGAGTTGAGGGGAAAAAAGATGTAAAAAAAGCGAAAGGTGTGAAGAGTAATGTTGTGGCGAGAACCATAACATTCGATGATTATGTGAAATGCCTCGATGAGCAGATTGAAATGAAGCGTTGCCAATCATCCATTCGATCAACGTTGCATAATGTCTATACCATCACAGAGACAAAAATCGCTCTAAGTCCACACGATGACAAGCGGTATATTATACCTGGAACGGTGGATACGTTGCCATGGGGTCATCATAGTATTCCCAAATGTTTGGAAGCTATGGAAACGTAGAGTTGTAAATAAGAGTGTGTGTGTGTGTATGTGTGAGAGAGTGAGAGCGAGGATTTTTCCTCAATATTTGTACATTTTGATGTAAAATAAAAAGATTTTTTGTGAAACTCCATGTGTCCAGCCTTTTTTTTTCCTTCCTTCTACCTGCGTTCTAGGGTTAGGCGGGAAGTTGACCTGTTTGAACGTGTCAGGACAGGAGGGTCGTAAAAATAAAACAGACTTCGACATTTTGTTTTCTTCTTTATTGTTCCTTACAATTTTATTTATTGTCATCCTTACTTATCCAGCTATTGTGAGTGTTGTCGAAACCTAACCATTTTACAAGCAGCTTACTACCACGCTTCTTCAATACTTTTTCAATGAGATATATATCTGGATATTTAACTGAAAGTAGCTCTTGTTCGTAGAAGCCACCTGCAATGGGCTCATCTTGATGATCTTTTATATTATATGTAACAGGATTAGTTTTTCTCACTCGATAGATCGTGAATATTTCCGTTGTCCAGTTTGGAGTATAACCTTTCTCAAATACATTCTTAAATTTACTTATACGCACTTTATCGCCAATTTTAAATTTCGCTCGTTTTCTCACCTCCGTTCTATGGAAAACATCGCGCAATATTTGCTTTTCATTCGTAGCATTGACATTTTTCGGCTTCATCTTAATAGTACGATGTACAGTATCATTATATTTCGTAATTAACATATCGAGAATATCGATCCATTTCCAGCTTCCGCGAAAACTGAATTGAATCCACATTTTATTCTTAAGTGTACGGTTGAAGCCCTCACAAATTGATGCTTTCAAATTGCTATAGGTAGAATACAAGTGTATATTATGCTTTTTCATCAAAGCCTTCAAGTCCGTATTATAAAACTCTTTTCCTCGATCGACGTGAGGTTTTTCGGCACACGTCCTTTGCTGAGAATTGACTCCATCGCAGCGGTGACATCTTTTCCACTCTTACTTTTCAACGGTTTGGCCCAGGCGAATTTTGAAAATATATCGATGACGGTGAGGAGAAATTTGTGGTTGGAGTTGTGTTGTGCATATGCAGACATATCTACAAGATCAGCTTGCCACGTCTCGTCCAGACCGCGTATATCCACATGTCGACGTGGACAATTACGTCGAGCTGGCTTATGCAACTCCTCCACCACAGCATGCTTCTTTTCACTCATTTTCCCCCACCAACAACACTTTTCATCACGTCTTCAAGATTGAGTTTTGTCGGTTTTTTTCGTTTCACATTGGTTTGAACATCTCGTAAAAGTCTGAAATCACTCTTAATCTCAGCGATTGCACTTTTCAAACCCTTTATCTCTCCGCGAAGAATGTCGAGTTCGGCTTTTAAACGTAGTTCAAGCATTGTCATATGCGATTCCCACGCTTGCTCAATTGAATTTGTCACTAAACCTGTGACATGATTAATTCCACTGTTGAATACGCCGAGTGTTACAACATCATCCGCATTTTTCGGCTTACCAACATTGCACAATCGTTTTTGTTCCAAATCATAATGACCATCGGATGAAGTCTTGAAACCAATACCCGGTTTGCCTGGAGGACCTGCAGCACGTCTATTCAATTGTCGTCCAAACACATCGACGGCCATGTTGCGAATGTGTGAAAGATGAGCTCTCCGATGTTAATAAATGATTTCAGCTTCACGCAATTCTTCGATAATCGATATGATTTCATTCGAATGTGATGAGTTTCCGGCAGCTTGTGACGCGAGCAGTAAGCGAAGACGATTTACTAGTTCATTCGGGTCATCCCAATAAACATAGTCGAGAGTGGTATTTTTCCGTGCCACTTTAAATTTAGGCATACCACCACCACCACCACCACCACCACCACCACCACCACCACCACTTTTATGTTCATCCTTTTTCCGCAGCATATTAGATATATAATTTTGAAATTTATAACTTTTATTCTGGCGTACTGCACCATTACGTTTATAATTTTTTCTGTGAGCATTCGTTGTTTTAACTATTTTCTCATAATCCTCCAAATTGTTTGGTGTCAAATATTTCAACTTTGGCGCATTTTTAAATAACAACTCAACCAAGCCAATACTTTTCGGAAACTTTTCATCTCCGACATAAATATCATTAGTTTCGAAATGAATCGGTGAATCACCAATCATTAGTTTATTCTTCGCAAGTTTACGTACTCCATATCAGACATCAAATCCTGTCTTTTTATTGCGATACAATTTACTCAGATATTCACTTATTAAATTATCGACATCTCCAGTTGATTCATCGTCGTCGTCATCATCATCGGCATTACTCAATGGATCAGCATCACTTTGAATTGTCTCATGTAAAATGCCATAATCAGAAGCAATATCTGGGATTGTTTCGTCGTGCATTCTTTCAGGCTCCTGCATTTCTTCAAGCTCCTCCTTCTCCTCCTCCTCCTCTTTCTCCTCCTTCTTAATATTTACTTTCTCATCCTTAATTTCATGCTTCCGATTTTTGTTGTATGAAACCAGCTCCTCCAACGGTCCAACGATCGGTTTAAACACATCTTGCATTTTCTGCTGTGCAGTATCGCGTCCACTTTTCAATATTCGATGTTTCCGTCTGATTGCATCACTTGCCTTGGCAAGTTTACTCAATATATTCTTTTCTCTCAAAATTTCTTTGCTCTTCATGTTGACGCTAGCATGTCAGACTTCAGACTGTCTTGCATGCCACAATGAACAATTATTTATCATCAATGGTGAGGAAAGAATCGAATCCTCTTCTATATCTTCCAGCATTCAATTCACTGTCCTTGTCAATCGTAATGAATCCATACTTGTCCGATTTCCAACACTTTACACACATGTTTTTGAAACATGCGTAAGTCATATCCGTATCCACATGGTCATTATACACATGTTTAAGGTTCATATCATCCTGCTTAAATAGCACTACAAAATTTGCATTATCTCGCACGAGATGTTTTGGAATACGAGTATATGTCTGACAGAGATAAAAACTATCCACAATCTCATGTCTTTCCATGGAAAAAAATGCCCTCACATTATCCTGCTTTTCACATGCTATATCATCGAAGATGAATATGGAGTTTGGACGTGCGTCACTTGGTGCAACAACTTGTTCATGCTCGTTGAATGGAAAATATTTAACTCCTTCCACAGGTCGAAGTAATTGCTCAAGCAGTCTATATTTCGGCTGCTTCAATGATTTGGAGTAGAGATAAATGTTCTCAAATCTCAAACCATTTGGATGTATGAGAAGCGTGAGTAATGCATTAGTTTTTCCACAATTCGATGGACCACAGAATACTGCACGAATGCTGTCAGGTAGTATGTTTCCATGACGCTTAACTTTTTTCACATCACCGCCAGCCACAAATTGATCAAAATTTATTATAGGGAGTTTACCGCCCGAAACTTGTTTCTTCGACTCCATCTCACATACGACTGATTGAAAAAATCATATAAATGCTGCTTTATAATGCGAGAATTGTCAGTCGAGTTGTAACCATCGTGTGGTGATGATTGTGCATGGTAAAGGTCTGGTCAACAGTATAATCAATAATCTCCCCGTGGAATTACATCTGCCTGGCTATCAATATTGCGGACCTGGTACAAAATTGGCCAAACGTGTTGCGCGTCGTGATCCTGGCATAAATCCATAGGACGCTGCTTGCAAAGAGCACGATATTGCATATTCAAAAAATCGTGATAATCTAGAAGCAAGACATCTGGCGGATAAAGTTTTGGCTGAACAAGCCTGGCAGCGTGTAACCTCAAAAGACGCAGATCTTGGTGAGAGAGCAAGTGCTTGGGCTGTGACGAACATTATGAAGGCAAAAAGGAAATTTGGTATGGGTATGAAGCGAGTGGTGAAGAAGAAGAACAAACCGCAGAAAAGTGTTTGCCTGAAAAAGGTCATCAGTGCTGCAAAGAAAGCCATGATTCGTAGTGATGACCCTCGAAAAATCGTCATGTCAGCATTGAAAGGTGCGCGTGCCAGCGTTAAAGATGTTAAAGTACGCACACCTCGAGTATTGCCGGTACCCCGAAAAACCGGTGGTTTATTGCCCTTCCTCATACCGCTCTTTGCCGGTCTTAGCGCCGTTAGTGCATTGTCCGGTGGAAGTGCTGCAATAGTTAGTGCTGTAAATGCGGCTCAAGCGGCCAAAAAAGAATTGGAGGAAAATAAGCGACATAACCAAACAATTGAAGCTATTGCTTTGGGTAAAGGCTTGCACTTGAAACCGTATAAGCAGGGTCTTGGTCTTCATATCGGACCAAAAAACGCATAATCACGCTACCACATCAACCTCTCACCGACGCCGATCTGCTGAAGTATGCAAAAGCCATGAAAATTCGTCATTTCCGCGGGGTTTTCATGCGAGATACTTTACCTGCAAGTGGACCGCTTAAGCATGAATCAGCAATCGTGAATTTGGATGAAAATGTGGGCCCTGGAACACACTGGGTTGCATATAAAAAGACTAGTGAAAAAGTCATATATTTCGACAGTTTTGGCAATCTCCCACCACCACCCGAACTCTTGAATTATTTTAATGTTGGTAGCGTGAAATATAATTACAAAAAGTATCAAGAATATGATACAATAATATGTGGACATTTATGTTTAAAGTTTTTGTGCGGACAGTTAAATCGTCGAGCCAAATATATGCTATATAAATGAGGACTATGGAGCTACGTGTTTAGTTTTGAATTTACAAGCAACATGGACGATAGTTTGACAATCACCGTATCTGGATCATCCTCCGTTCTCGAGGCACAATTTTTTCCGCCCATCGTATTATCATCCGACAAAAATTATACTCTCGGCCTCGTCGAGCTGCTCACATTCAACTCGATTCCGAATATCGACATTGGTTGCAATGAATTTCATGTTGGACCACTCGTGTTGACTATACCAACGGGGAGTTATGAAATCGAGGATATTGAGAAATATTTGAAGGCTGAATTGACACGTTAAAACATAAAAATTCAGCTGAAACCGAATAATAATACATTGCGCAGTGAGTTGGAGTGTGATCAACATATTAATTTTCCACCGAACAACTCGATTGGACCTCTTCTGGGCTTCACATCGGGCCTGTTAGAAGCCAATAAAAGACATGTGTCTGATCTACCAGTATCCATTCTCAAAGTGAACGCCATACGAGTCGAGTGCAACATAACCACTGGAGCATACATCAACGGACGAAAAGTGCATACAATTCATGAATTTTTCCCATCCGTACCACCGGGTTATAAAATCATCGAAGTACCATCAAGTGTCATTTATCTACCAATCACAACTCGTGTGATTGATAACATACAGCTTCGTATTGTCGATCAAGACGGAGATTTGATAAATTTTCGTGGAGAAATCATCACCGTACTACTTCACATAAAATCTCGATGGGCATAGTCTACAATCGCAATATTAATAAGCCATCGACATGGGATCGCAGAATCAGTCATCGATCGACGCTCAAAGTGCTAACACCTCAAAATCTGCTACTCTTGAAGAACTTGGGTCTCAGAGTTCGTGGAGTTCACGTGTAAAAAATTATCTGTTTTGTGCATTGTGCATTTGTTGTGTAAAATGGAAGAGAAAATTGTGAACATTCAGACGCCCATCATCTTCGATGAATCCATCATACATTATGAGATTCATACACATCAACCATACGCATCTTCAACCTACAACAACAGTGATGAAATACGTATTTCAATTCAACATCAAGATTTATCGATTCTACCGAGCAAAAGTTCAATTCACATTTGTGGAAAACTAACGAAGCCGGAGGGTACAGCGTTAGCTTCAACGAGTCTCGTCAACAATGCCATATGCCATTTATTTGAAGAAGTGCGCTATGAACTCAATGCTGTAGAAATCGATCGCAATAAAAATGTTGGTATCACATCTCTTATTAAAGGATTCACTTC